>AWWV01013128.1:0-41963 GCA_001974805.1 Corchorus capsularis | reverse complement strand
AGATTTTTGCACTTATCTATGAAATCTTTATTGGGTATTTCTTAAATCTCTGTTTGAATTACATGTTTACTTGTTTTGATGGATTGGAGACGTCACTTTCTTGATAAATTAAGTTTACATTAGCTAAATCAATTCTAGTGAGATGACTAGTAACTAGGTTGATTATTTGGTAGTAATTGGTTGAGAATTAATCGTTCTCTCCAAGAGATTTTAAGAATCAAAAGTGATTTGTATGTGATATTCTTATTACTTTTGTGTTTGTTAATAATTACTATGCTTAATGCTTTATTCTTAATGGATCTTAAGCCATGATGGTAAAGTGATATTTTGAATAAAAGGAGTTAATCGATGTGATATGAGTTAATTCATCTAAGGTAATTACTAGATTTAAATTAAGTCTAGGCAAACAATCAATTGTTTTCATAATCTTTGGATATCGATGATCCATATTAATTTTGTCAAG
This sequence comes from Corchorus capsularis, assembly GCA_001974805.1. NCBI lineage: Eukaryota > Viridiplantae > Streptophyta > Magnoliopsida > Malvales > Malvaceae > Corchorus > Corchorus capsularis. The sequence continues at coordinate 41,500 of AWWV01013128.1, read as the reverse complement.
AGGGATATTAGTTCTATGTTGGAGGGTTTGTCTTCATAAATTATTTTCTTTGATAATTGTTATTTCTTGACTTAGTTTTCTTAATTACTTTCATTGCTCTCAATCATACTTCCATCATCAAAATCCTCTTTTACTTACTTGTTTTTAAGACAATTAATTAGGAAAACGAATTAATCATTCTCTCTGTGGATTCGACCCCTACTTACCCTAGCTACCAAGCAAGAATTAGTGGGGATTTATTTTGTGCTTTGCTAACGACCGATCACCCTTCAATTTGTCCCCCCTAATAATAACGGAAACAAATTAAATTCAGGTTTAGCCCCCCTGATAATTAATGTAGAAATTAAATTCAGGTTTAGCCCCTAGTTATAAATACGGTGAGTTTCTAGGGTAAATCTCTTGATTTTAGGCTGTTATTGAATAGGGTTTTAGAAATTATAATAAGTTTTCTAATGACACGTCAGGAGGGACAAAAATGGAGGGACAAATTGGAGGGTGTTGTAGAAATACTCTTTTCTTACGATAATTCTATTTGACCCTCCAATTTGTCGCTCCTTATAATTAAGGAAACAAATTAAATCAAGGTTTAGCCCCCTCTGATAATTAAGGGAAGAAATTAAATCCATGTTTAGCTCCTAGTTAAAATATGGAGAGTTTGCAGGGTAAATCCCTTAATTTTAGGCTATTATTGAATATGGTTTAGAAATTATAGTAAGTTTTCTAATGACACGTCAGGAGGGACAAAATTGAGGGACAAATTGTAGGGTCATGTAGCAATACTATTTTCTTAGGATAATTCTATTTGACCCTCCAATTTGCCCCTCCTAATAATTAAGGAAACAAATTAAATCCAGGCTTAGCACCCCTGATAATTAAGGTAGAAATTAAATCCAGGTTTAGCCCCTAGATATAAATATGGAGAGTTTGCAGGGTAAATCCCTTGATTTTAGCCTATTATTGAATAGGGTAGGGTTGGGAATTTGTCTGGTCTACCGACGCAACCGAACGCCACCGAAGAAATCGACCCGACATGGGTCGGTTTTTGGCGATGGTCGATAGGTCGGTCGAAAACCGACTGTAAAGTATTTAATTCGGTCGGTGTTCGGGTCTGAATATTTTTACCCGAAACCGACCGACTAATTATTAGTAGTTTATATATATATAATATGACAGATTTCATATTTAAAATTTATATATATATATATATATATATGAAACCCTATGTTTTTTTTTTCATCTTCTCTTTTTCTGTTTCTCTCCCTTCGATATTTTATTTTTTTCTCTCTGGCTCCGCCTAAAAAAAACCCAGATTTGAACCTTTCGATCTAATTTTTTAGTGCAAACGTAGAGTTTTTCGATCAAATTTCTTGAGACCCATGTAAATTCCTACTTCTATCCAAGTTTGCAATAGTTATTTCTGCAATCCTGCCTCACAAACAAGTCTCCAAAAAATCCAAAGTTGAACAGTTTTCCACTGCTGCTCGGCGGTCATGTGGGTTGAACCATCGTCGGTGAAATCGGCAAAGGCCTTCTTGACATCAGAAGGAGGTGAAGAAGGTGGCTCCACCTCGTTGATTTTAAACTTCCTGTTGAAAAAATTGAACATTTTATAGTTGTAGCTTCCATTGTCATTGTTCTGATCATTCTTCTCCTTTGAAGCTGCTTTTGATTTGTTCTTCTTCTCCTTCCCCACTAATCAGTTTCTTTGATTCTTTCAATTGTGTTATTTTTTCCTTTGGGATTTCTTTTTGGGATTTTTTTGGATTTAAAAGCAAAGGCTTTTTCCTTGAAAACATAAGATTTTGGAGTAGGATGATTGAAACTTTAACGTTTCTCTCTTGTAGTAATATCAATTGTTAATTGTTCTCTGTTCTCGGTCAACTGTTAATTGTTCTCGATCAATTATTAATTGTTCTCTGCTTTACAAGTTCTAGGAAATATGTTATAGATGAGATAAATTGGGGATGAATGATGATGTTGATAAATTGTGTTAATTGTTCTCTGCTTGAAATATGTTATAGATGAAATAAATTGGGGATGATGTTGATAAATTGTGTTAATTGTTCTCTGCTTTACAATTTCTAGTAAATAGGTTATAGATGAGATAAATTGGGGATGATGTTGAAGAAACCTACATACTACTAAAAATCGACCAAAAAACCGACCAACCGACCGAATCGGTCGGTGACTGGCGGTTTTAGGGGGCCGTCGGTCGGTGATCGGTGGTAGTTTTCAAGTCGATCGGTGGTTGTTTTTTGGAAAATTTTGCCACCGACCCGACCGAAACCGTCTAATGACACGTCAGGAGGGACAAAATGGAGGGAGAAATTGGAGGGTCATGTAGCAATACTCTTTTTTTAGGATAATTCTATTTGACCCTCCAATTTGTCCCTCCTAATAATTAAGGAAACAAATTAAATCCAGGTTTAGCCCCCTGATAATTAAGGTAAGAAATTAAATCTAGGTTTAGCCCCTAGTTATAAATATGGAGAGTTTGCAGGGTAAATCCCTTGATTTTAAGTTATTATTGAATAGCGTTTTAGAAATTATAGTAAGTTTTCTAATGACACGTCAGGAGGGACAAAATGGAGGGACAAATTGGAGGGTCATGTAGCAATACTCTTTTTCTTATGTAAATTGCCAATCTCGTCAGCCGCATTTTTGGTCCGATGTGGTATTGCCATGTCAGCACTATCATTTGAGAGGGACTAACATGTCCTCATGTTGCAAGTTTAGGAGGCAAAAAGTCCCAAATTAAAGTTTAGCAGACAAAAGGTCAATTTTAGACAAGTTTAGGGGGAAAAAAGGACTTTACTCAGACATAGCCTAAGCTTTGTCAAACTCAACTTTTTAATTTCCATATAATTCTGTTAACTCTCCGCACTTGAATAAACTTGTGGGAATCCTGCCCGAAATCATGTTCCTACTCAAATAAAAGTCTTCAACACTACAAAAAATGAAGGAATTGGTGGCGCTATTCTTCCGAGGGTCCAGTTAAGACCCGTCAATTCCTCTCATTATTCTTATTTCTTAATTACATTTCCCGGGCGTTGATGACCCGCCATTGGCCCAATAGCATGAAACTAGCACTCCACCCTCCTCCCCCTTCTAATCGTGCGAAATAAAAGAGAAAAAAATGAACGAAAAATACAAAATAAGCAACTCTTATCGTCTCACTCTTTTATGGTTAGCTTCATCTTTGCATGGTTAGCTTCCTTTATGGTTGAGAGCATCATATGATTAGGTATGTTCAGTCATTTCTCATCATATGATTAACTAATATAGAAAAAGGTTTCCTTGGTAAGTGTTTCTCTTCTTCTTCTTCTCTTTATAAAACTCAGCTAGTGGTACTTGCATGAATAGGTTACCCCTGTTTTGCAGCTCTGAAGCTGCTGTATATATATGCATATGGTGCAGCCCAAGTCAAGAAAGCCATGGAGGTGGGTAATTGCACATATATACCATCAAGAACCCGGTATCTGCTCAAGAGATGGACGACGGTTGATGTTATACTGCTGTTACATGGTTTTATGAATAACGAATGCTTAATTTATAATCCTGCAAATAATTCACTTGAAAAGGTCATATTGTTCACTGTATTAACCATTGTGGAAAATCTACAACCTTGCGGTTTTTATGTAACTAATGGTGACCAATTAAAGTTAGATTCAACAAATTAATCAAGCCAGAAGCCACATGAAAAAGGTTGACCAAAGTGTAACGGTGACTGCAGCTACAGCATATGTCCATAGCATAACAACCGAGGTTTCCCCTTGACCAAGTTGAAAAAATTCCGTTATTGTACCTGCCCAAATTCAATAATGAAAAGTTAAATTACAAACGAACAATAGAGCTACTACACAAAAAATGCCAAGGTTCTAATCATGAGCAATATTATACATATATATGGGGATACTGAGATTCTTACGGACATTTTATTAGATCATTGGAACTTAACATCTGAGCATTTGATTTAATGGTAAATGTGTGTATTTTCTATTCAACGAGTTAGGGTTTACTTCTCTATTTTGCGGAAAAAGGAATTTTTTTTTCAACCATCATATATATAGTTCAATCATTCCTAAATGGTAAAAACATACCTACGGCCATTGCAGGTGGAACAGAATATTGAAGCATAAGAACAAACTGATACAAGGGATCTGATCTGACCATTCCCAAATGGTGTGCAGCTTTAACAACACCAATCCCCGAAAGAGGCAAGAATATGTTCCTCACTACTATAATCCCTATAATCACAATTGGACTCACATCTGATCCTTTCAAACCTACAAGAAAATTCCATTAATCTTGCTTTTCATAACTTTTTAAAATGAAAGTAGGGAAATTTATTTTACCCTTCAGAAGGTTCGCTCCCATTATCAAAGTCATGCATGGAATTGTTGCTTCCCTGCAAATATACATAACCATATTAACAAACTTTACTTTATGAAGAAGCTAAGTAAGATTTTGATTAAGAGCATATATAGTACCCTAATATATATGCAGAACTGTCGATTACTCGAAGAGGAGCATCGTTACCGATCAGTAGTTTTCGGAATGGAGAAACTACCCCGATGATAAAACCGACAATCTGAAATCAAGAAAATGATATAATTATCATAAGAGCTTAATTATCATGAAAAAAAAGATTTTTTGCAGATTTATACAAGCAATTTGACATACCGCTCCAATTAATGTGGGTGCAAATAGCTTCTTCGGGTCAATCTTCCGCATACTAGTTTTAACACGTTGAATTGTCTTCAAAATCAAAATCTATTGAGAAAACTTTGTTAGATTATATCATTCAAATTTCCTAAACTAAGAAGAGCAATTGCTTGAAGTAGTATTAACTATTAACCAAACAATTTGTTGAGTGAAAACAGGGGAATAACCAATAAATCATCTATACATTTATTAAAAAATAAAAAATAAACTATTATCTTAGATATTATTATTGAAATTAAATTGAAACTTTATACAAAAAATTCTTAGTAGATGGAACCTTTGTACTTTTTCTGTCAGAGTCGGAGCCAGAACCGGAGCTCATGGGAGGCTTTTGATCTTGTAGTGTATGGTGTTGAGAAGTTTGAGAATCCGTTGATGGTAAAGTAATTTCTATGCAAACTGTTTCAGAGTTGTTTCTAGTCGAGCCATGTTCAATGCTTTTATTTGCACAGAAGCGCATGATTCCATAGGTATAAGACCATATGTATATGGAGCCAAACTGTAAATTCAATTCAAGAAAATGAAATTAAGCTGATATTATAGGAATGGGCCTATTTGATTCACAAAACAATTCAAAAAAAAATCCTTACCGATAAAGATATTGCAACATATGGTTTAGCAGATTTAGAACAAATAGATGGATCTCCAAATGGACTATTTGATTCCTCACATACTGCTGGAAGCAAAATTAGAAGCAGGTTTCCAAGATTCCCTGTGCAAGTTCCCCAAAGAACCCAAAAAACCAAATTGTTATTTTTTTTAAAAAAAAGGGATATATAAATTTGAGTCATGAAAGGGAAAATTAAGAATGTAACCTGCAGAACAGCAACCTATGACAATGCCCTTCAGGTGTTTTGGTGTTTTGGTGATTTTTATGAGAATCCAACCAAAAGCTGACCCAATAAGGAATGTCAATAAAAGATTCAACGGCATAAACCACCTGGAAAGATGTTAAGGAAAATAAAAAGAAGAATAAAAATCAACCATACCATGAAATTAATAAATTTATAAATAAGAAAGTAATAATTAAGCCCGAAATTAGGGTTCAGACTCTTACAACCTTGATGTATCAGAAAAAGAAAAATTATAAATGAAATGAAACTTTAAAGAAAAGAATCACCCCCAAGTAATTAATTAAACAAAAATAAATAAAAGTCAGGGTGAGAACGAAACTAACAAATTGATGAAACCTTGAAAAGTGATTGATTCAGCTAAGCAGGTGCCAGCAAGTGCAGGACATAATACATAGAAAACAGCCTACAAATATATAAACCAGAAAATTGAAATTAGCTTAAAATAAAAACAGAGTAACAACTTAATTTATGTAAGCTATGAATATCAAATTATAAAAACAAATAAAAATTCAGTGCATTATAATAATTTTTACATTGTTGAGATGGTGGTTTGCCTCAGGCCCCAAGATGTTTATGCGATCCAAAGCAAGGAACAATCCAAGGCCAGTAATCAAAATTACTTTGAGAACTGGCATTAGTGCCACAATGAACAAACTCACAATGCCCATTTGCCAAAAACCTGTATATTTTCCTGAAAATATTGGACAGAAGTAATTTAAATCCTCATATATAACTGTTTTAGCAATCAATTGAAAAAAATTCTAGCAAGCACCAAAGTGAAGCAGATAGTTGTACTTATATATATATATATAAGAACTTTTGCAAATGATCATTAATTAATCAGTTCAGACCTCAGGTGTTGCTGTTTCTATTTGCTGAGTCAAGTTATCCAATGACCAGTTGAACACTAAAAAGTGAAAGTGGACAATTTAAATTATTATTAGTTAATAATATAATAATAGGGAACAATATGGCTTTAACATAGAATTTCCACTAATTTCTTACTAAGTCATGTCAGCTAGGAGAGTAGACTTAATTATGCTCCATTGATATTGCTGAGGTTTGGGTCTTTTACAAAGAGAATATATTGAGGTTGAATCGAATCTGACTCTGCAAACTCAGTGGATACATGATAAAAACAAAAGGAAGGTGTTAGTCAAAATCATCCCACTTTTGTGTAATATATGTTCCATGGGAAAAGAATTTTGTGGCTGATCGGATATGGTGAAGAACAGCAATTAATGGCAAATAGGATTACTTAATGGTGTTTTAATGTTGCTTGCTCTGTTTTCTTAATGGGGTTTTGTCTCCTTTCCAACCCCCCAAAAAAAAAAGAAAGAGAGAACTATGTCTATATGATATTACTATGTGATACATAGAAGAAGGCTTTTAAAGAAAAAAAGAAAAAAAAATTAACCTGATTAATTTAGTAGCTACTAGGTTAATCAAGTAATTACTCCAATTGGTACAAGAAAACCAAAAGGAAAAATGAAGAAAAAGGGTTTTTAATTACACACCTGGTGTTAATTAAGTTGCAGCAGAAGAACCAAAGCCTTGGAATTAATGATCTTTTGATGATAAGAGTGATAGTATAGAGTTTTTGAAGGTGATGGTGTGTGTGGATGGGGATTTTGATGCTTTATTTGCAGTTCAGATGAAACAAAAAGTTGATATTTGACAATGTTGATTTATAAATAAATTCTTTATTGATGCTTGAATCATTTCTTGGGCTTTATAATTGCTGGGCAAATGATAGTGGAGATTTGAAGTGGAAAAAGATGCATGCATCACGATGTACTAATACTTTAATGGTTTAAAGACAAACCTTGTTCTCCAATATTTTTCCAAAACTGTCAATTATGTCCACAACTGTAAGTGACTCAATTTAATCCCAATTTTCTTTTTCTTTCTTTGTTCCTTAATTTGATCCAAATTAAGAAAAAAAGAAAGAAAGCAAACTTGAGGGATGAAATGAATGAATTAAATAATAATCCGAGTCTCTTTGACACTTTTGATATAGTCCGAAGTTAATTTGCCTTATTCAACTCAAGATAAGTGCTTTTAGGACCCTTCCGTTGAGTGGGACAGCGTGAGCATTTGCAATTTTGCCTTTTCAATGGCATGTCACCGCAAAGCAGCTTCCTTTAGCTTCCCTTTACTGCAAAACAACTTTTTGGTTAGTTGTCCTATGTGGACATATAAAAGTGTGAAGCAACTGTTTTTATTTACTAGTAGGGGAGAGCAGCTATGACTTTAAGTTGTTTAAACTCTCATGGATCGAATAGCAAATTGTTTAGATTTTTTTGGTACTTAAGGTTGTTAGGCATCGAACGTTAGCTATTAAAATTAAGAGTTCAGCACTTTACCATCAGGTCAAATGCCAGATTGCCTAAAGGTGTATTCGGTGGGTACAGGAAAGAAAATATATATTGTTCTTTAGCATGTTATTATTAAAGGTATTAGTTGTAAACAAATTTGATATGGTGGGTGAAAGTGGGTGCTTGATAATGGAGGGACGATATTAATCTTTTGAGAAGCCAATTCATTTTTGGATTCTCTACCAAAGCTCTGGTGGGTATTTATTCACGAGCCTTTCTATGTGCTTGCTGGCGGATGCACTTTAGGATATACTATATGTTTTGAGAATGTTTTGAAAAGCCTTTCTCTATGCCTTTTTGCAGTTTTGCAAAATGTAATCCCCTGTTTTCCAAAGGGTAAAACTTTTATCTTTTTTTTTTCGTTTTATAAATAAGTTTTTTATGGGTTTTTTTGGCACAAAGATGTTTTTTATGGTTTAGCAAAGAATAAGGAACCGTTTGTTTTGATGTAATTTAATCATTTTCTATAGAAAGTATATGGTAGGAAATAACTTTAGCATGTTTGGTTATTTTTTTAAGAGAAAGTTTAGGGTAAGAAAATTTAACTGACCCAAAGACTTTCTCTCCAAAGTGAGAAAGTGACGCAGCGGAACGTGTTCAATCCAGAAACACACAATAAACTCAGAGAAAAACTCAGAGAAGATAAATTTGATAAAATTATTCGAATGAGTGATTTTACATAAACTAGGGTTTTCTAAACCTTAAATACCCTATCAAAACTAATTAAAATACTAAACAGAGCAAAATACTAAAGCCCAATAGTAAAATAAAGTCCAAAACATAATAATAAAATCCAACCAACTCAACCCAGCTCAAAACCCAAATTAATTAACCCTTTATCCCCGCGTCATTCTCCCCCACTTGAATCAAACTCATCCCCGAGTTTGAGCAATAGCCACGTTAGATGTCGTTGCTTCAAGCTTCTGTTTGACCTTTCCCATCAATATCTCATGCTCTTTCAGATTTATTCGAAAGCGAGAAAAGTTAGACAAACTCAATCCAAGAATAAAATCAATAAAATACCAGATATCATGAATCAATGGCAAGCCATTAGGGATTTCATCAGGTCTTGAACCCTTGAATCCTTGCAGAAACTGTACTAACCCCAAGTGCTCCTCCACTTGCTTTTCAGCCTCCTTCTTATCTACCGTTGCAAAGAACTGATTCGTATTATTAACTCCCATAAACACAGAAAAGTCCATGAATTCCTCCACATGTAGTTGAGGAAATTCAGATTTCTTCTCCACAACCAACTCTTTTTGCTCCTCCTCCACGGTAACATACTGATCAGGTGTCTTAGATTCAACACTCTCCCCATCCTTGGAAACTTTATCAATTGTCTCGGATTCATCTTTCCTCTGAGTGACCTCTATCACTTTATCCTTTTCAGTTACCTCAATCTCCTTTTCTTCTTTAGTAAAAAAATTTTGTCCATCTACCTTAAAAGTTTTAGGTTGGGTCTTTCTCGGTATAGGAATCAATTTATAACCTTTTCCTTCCTTCCTAATTTTGTAGACATTATCATCATATGAATATTGTGCAACCTCATCAAACTGCCAAGGTTTCATCAAAATTATTTTAGAGTGCTCCATGTCTGCAATATTGCAATAAGTTTCACAACTATACATCCCTACAGAAAATATAATCTTACACCTTCCATTGATTTCCCAAGGATGTTTCTCAACAGTCAGATTTAATAATTCAACTATTTTTCGACTCACAATATTTTCGCAACAATCATTATCAATAGTCATGGGAAAGACTTTACCGTTAATAGTGCATCTTGTGCGAAAAGGTTGCCGTTGACGATTCTCTTCAAAACCTTCATCATAGATAGGATTTCTACGAACATGTTCAGGTCTTTCAATAGGGCCACCATGAGCTATTTCCACCCCTGACTTTCTATTGTCGACAGGATTTCTGCAAACAAATACAGATTTTTCAATAGAACCACCATGAGTCATCTCCACCCTTGGCTTCCTATTGTCGACTTCTCTCCTGCGTGCATAAATCTTTATTAGATTATCCAAACGATCTACAATTTCATCGGAAAGCTCATCGAAGCGCCGGAATTGGAGATCGATTTGTATATTACGTTGCTCCCATCGTTGCAGCGCATCGTTCTTCTGCTGAAGAATGCTAATCCCCTGATCACCGTCAAGAGGACTGTTGCTAACACCACCAGTCGTCATCCAGCTCTGATTACGAACTGACGCAACGTATAGCGTGAAATCAAACTCACCAAGAATCCACTTGGATGAAAATTGATAAAAATTCCATACCAGGAAAATAAACTGAGATAAACTTAAGAAAATAATTGATTCTACATAAATTAGGGTTTTCTAAACCTTAAATACCCTATCAAAACTAATTAAAATACTAAACAGAGCAAAATACTAAAACCCAATAGTAAAATAAAGTCCAAAACATAATAATAAAATCCAACCAACTCAACTCAGCTCAAAACCCAAATTAATTAACCCTTTATCCCCGCGTCAGAAAGTGCTTTAACACCTCCCTGGTGTTAAAGCACTTTCTCACTTTTCTCATGAAAGTAATTTAAGACAAAATTACTTAAAAGGGCCTTGTTTTTAAATTTTAAATATTCATCAAAGGGTATTTTAATAAATTTAACTTTACTTTCTTAGAAATTTAATTTAGACTTTAGAGGTTAAACAAACATGCTAAAAGTATTTTCTTAAGAAAAAACTTTCTAGTCTTAAACTTTTTATAGAAAAACTTTCTACCTTTTTACATTCTATAGAAACTTCCAAACGAACTCTAAATGTAAGTTCCCAAAATAGCAATTGATTAATTAGCAAACCAGAGAGAGTCTCAATTCCCTGTTCAACTAACCAGTTTGGTCAAGGAGGAATACTTATGAAATAGAAATAGATTTCACATTATATGTATGTAGTTGCTCTGTCCCATAATTCTTTTCATTCATTGACTATGCATGGAGTTATAGCTAATATAAAATGTTAGCATTATTGGATAATGTAATCCTTGGAAGTCAAAAGCTTCCAAAATTAAGCTAAAATCTACTAGGAGAATATAATCAGGTAGGAGAAATCTATTTTTATTTTATTTGTTTCTCTTTTGTTTTCTTTGAATAAAGTTTGTATCTTTGTAGACCAATTGAGTTTGAGTTGAGTGCTTTGAGTGTTTAATTGATTAAAGTCAATTTGTTCTTTCGTTTGCAATTTGCATGAATATTTTTTTTACTTAGAAAAGAAAAAGGAAAATTATCAAAGGTGTTGTGGAGCTTCATTGCTTGGGGTCCAATAGGCAAGTATAATTGATGAGAAGGGACAAGAATAGTTTAGGAAATTATTTTCAAAAAGAAACTTGCCATTGAGAATTAATTAGAAGGAAAATGCAATGCTTGTCATAACTCATTTTCTATTATCCTATAATATATATATATATATATATATATATATATCTTATCTTACTATACTATATAAAAGCAGGAACTCAAAAATTTTAATTGTTGAATTACTAAAATACCTTTAGTAATATAGTATAATAATTTTTATTTAATTAATATTATTTTTAGTCATTTAACTTTATTATTATTATTCTCATAAATATTTTTATTTATAATTTATATTTATTTATTTAATTTACTCAATAATAATAAATCTTAATTAGCTTCCTCTCTCCTGAATTTTTCGTTGGCCAAAAAATAAACTCTTTCTCCAATATCCGAATAAATTTTGAGTACAAATATCCTTATAAATTTATTCTCATTCTTAATTTGTTTGTTTACAGAAAGCATACAACTTCTTTTCATCTTCATTTTAATATTCAACATCTACTCAAATGAGAGTTCACATCAGATAGTTAATCATGTTTTTCTTCTTCTTTTTTTTTTTTTCAATTTTTAATCTAATCGGATTTGGATAGAGATAGGTTCTCCTCCTCCTTTAGCTTTTATTTCGTTGAAGACTTGAAATTGGAAACGACAATATTTTGTAGATGGTATAAAACAAATGTGTACATGTGGTATGACATATACCACTGTTTAATAACAACTAAATTTTAGATATATTTATTTTATAGGCCTTTTAACTTTTATTTTTATTTATTACTTAATGAGGTGACAGTTTCTCATTCATTGAAAGTGTATATACATTGTCAGCACATTAGATTTAATCATTTATATATTTAGTCATGAATATCTTCGTAGACTTTATAACTTCGACTTTAATTTTTAAGAACTAATTTATTTTTTAATATCCAACATCTACTCAAAGGGGATTTCTTTTTTTTTTTTTGATAAATAGCATTTTATTATCCAGAAAGCAGTAAAACTGCTACAAGATACAAAGTCTATAAAAGACTACAATCCAATTACAATCTGTCAACAAACAAAATACAAAGACTTAAGGTGGAGAACAATCTATTAATAGCCCCCATCTAGAGCGTAAGCTTCGATTGATAGGGTCTCCAGCCGCATTATCAAGACCATTCATTATGTTAATTCTGGCGTGCAAGGAAGCCTTAATTTAGGTAGATTTACATATGACTAGCACCCTTTTTTTAACATTTTGTTACTTGAGATGTTTTTAATTAAATCTTGTGGCCTTCTGAGTCCGATTCAAATAATATCAAGATTATCTCTTATTCTATATATATCCATAGAATGCATTTCTTTCCTTTTTCTGAACTACTACAGGATATGTTGACTGTTGAGATTTGTCTCTAGGAGGTCATAAGTTGAAATTTTCTTGTGTTGTAATTTACATTATTAGGAAAAAAAAAAAAAGTATAAGATTTGGGTCATTTGAAATGCAATTTCGACTTGCCTGACTTTTGTTCCGTGTATTTGGTTTGACATTGAAACTCAAATCTAGTCTTGAATGATAATCTTATATACTTCTAATATAAATATGGTTATTTTTGCTGTCTTGTCCCTTTTAGTTATGTTGGTCTGTTAATTTGTCATGGATTTGAAAATTGAAAGAAAGGTAAAATCATTTTAAAATGATAGTATCTTGTTTGTCTGGAAATATGATTGGGTTTAAACTTCAAGCAAGCTTGTTATTAATTACCTGCAATAATTTGGTTCAAAATATTAATTTATGGCTACCAAAATTAATTATGTTAATAATTTAAGAAAATTAAATTAATTTTTGGACCAAATTAAGCAAAAAGGCCGAAAACCCTAAACCTAGGGACCTAATTGCATGCCGCACAAAATTGCAAATTTTGCAATTAAGGCCGCGGCATGCTAAGGTTTAAATCCTCATCAAATTAGGTTTTGTTCCTAGGTAATTTAACCTAATTACATGAGGAAACATCTTATCCTAATCAATTTTGGCTAGACTAAACATCTAGGCCGAAATTAAACTTGAATTTTTGGCCAATTAAGGCCAAATTCTTCCAACTAGGGTTCATCACTTAGTTTGATCGAATCTAACCCTAATTTTCATCAAATTAACATGATTTCATGCCATATAATTTATGATTATATGCAGCAACATGTTAATTGAAAGATTTATGGCAAGAATTTAAATCCTAAGCCGAATTCTACATGATTTTGCTAGGGTTTTCATGTCAATTTCTTCATTAAATTAATTTGGTTTCTAAATCAAATTAATCCTCTAAATTTCAGCAGCTAAATCATTAAAAATTCATCATCAAAGTCGGCATCAACATGCATTCTAACCTAGGGTTTGCGGCATGGAAGGAAAATTGATGAATTTGAATTCAAAAATTGAAATTTCATGAAGCAACTACCTTGGTTTGATGCCAATTTGGGATCAATCACCATGGACTTAATTTTTGGCTTTGCTTGAGCCGAATTAAAGATGCTTTCATGGGAGTTTGATCCAAATTGCTTGATCCTTGCCAAAGATTTGGAAGCCTCCAAGTACAAGGAGCTGCGGCTTGAATTGCTTAGCATGGAGGAGGACTTCGCTTGAAGATTGTTGTTGAAACTTTGATTCTTGGAAGCCATTGAAGCTTGAAAAAGTGGCTGAAAATTTCGACTAAGTATGGTACCAAGGAGGAGGGTAGACGATGCTAAGGAAAAAAGGGGAAGATTTTGACCCAAGACCAATTTCCTTTTATATAAGCTTAAATCCTTTCCTTTTAGATTAAGGACTTAAGCTTGGTTGGGGGGGGGGGGGGGCATTGTTTATACCTCAATTTACAATTGAGGGTAAATTAGTAGTCACGTAAATAATATTAAGATGTGTGGTCAAGATTTAATTAAAAATCTTGATGAAACTTAGTTTCTGCACCACCCTAGTTCTATTCGAATTAGGAAAATCTTGTAATTAATTAATAAGGGCCGAAAATTATGATTAATCAATAAATAATAATTATTTTTCAGAATAATTATTATTAATTATCCCTTGAGTGCCGACCCTGACTAAGAGAGTGGCATGATAGGTAATGAAGAAACAGTTTCCTTTAATGCTGCTGTCAGCTAGGGAGGCAAGCAGTAAAAAGGGAAGTTGTATGCCATCGGACCCTGAGATGGAAAACATCTCATGGACTTAAATACCAAGCCCAAGTCGTTCCCTATATCTAGGGAAGGCCGCCCTGCTCTCAGGAAGTTGCCTCCTCATCCCCTACATTGAAGGAGGCAGAGAGCAAAAGTTTGTCAGCAAGTCAAAGACTTATCTAAGTAAGGTAGGCGTGGGATTTTACTTCTCACATCCCTCATGCATGATCACTCTAACATAGTGATGAAGCCGCCCAGCTAGTTGCTCCCTCTTGGGAGACAAACTTGCATTTTGTTCAATTAAGGATAAAAAGGAGAAATCAATGAAATTGATCTAGCTAGGGAGTGCGGCTCCAACAAGGGGGCATACCATGATGATCCTTGAGTCATGTAGATCATCATGGCAAAATTTCATCTCAATCGAACTTAAGATGAAAAACTTATGCATGTTTTTCAGTTAAGGACAGTTTGGGGTGTGAAACCAAGTTCACCATGAAGGAGAGATCGAATTCAATCAATATTTTTCCCATGATCTTTGGATGATATTTGAACCCTGCTGGTGAAATTTGGGCTTAATCCGAGCTCGTTTGCAACTTTTGCATTCTTTTCAATTAAGGACAAGTGGCTTTGTCACCTCGGTTTTAGCCATTTTCTTAGTTGAAGGATATTTTTATGATTTGATGAGCTAATTATGGCTAAGTATAATTAATTTCGTGGCTTTGATGAAAAAATTCTAAGTCTTGATGTCCGAAGGCCACTTCTTAGCCAAGTTTGTTTATTTTAGCTCAATAGAAGCAGCGAAAGCATACTGAAATGTGATAGGAAGAAGGAGAAATTGTCCATCACCCACCCTGAGGGAATATTTTCGTCTCCCATCCATAGGGATGACGCCCTAGCATCCTCTTTTCCCTCGTCTCATCCTTTAGAAGCAATCAGAAGAAGAAGGAAGCTTCACCGCCCCTTCCTAGAAGTTGCCATCACCTAGGGAGAAGGAATTCACGTTCTTTAGCAAGTAAATCCCAGCAGATTTTAGGCCCATGCCGCCCCTATATAAAGGGATCAATCCCAGAGCTTCAGACAGATATCACTCATCTCACAAACCAGCTCCTGCAGCTACAAACTTGCTCCGCGCAAAAAACCAATCTCCGTGCTTATTTTCTCTCAGGCTCCGCGCCTTTTTCTCTTGTTCATCACGAGTTCTTACTCGTTCTTCATATTTCTCTTGTTTCAATCTTCTCTCCAGACAAAAGAACACTCCTGAAGTGTTATTTCTCTTTTCAATCTTGTCTCCGGACGTTAAAACACTGTACTCTTGTTTCTCTCTCAGCAATAACAATCAAATTGCTATTTTCTTCAAATCTCAATCAACAACAGCTCTTGCAGTGCAAATTTAAGAAGTCTTGTTCTTGTGGATCCAATGATTTAAATGCTTCGGTGTGACTTTGATCTAGTCCCCACAAATCGCTCTGATCTTTTAATCTGTTGCTCCGTGCATCAGACTAGTTTCTACAACCTCTTTGTCAATTTCAGCAAATTGACTGGCACGCCCCTATGTTGTCATTAAGATTTCTTCGCGAAAACTCTAGCAAGAGATTTTTGGCACAACAATATGGGATAATACTCAACCCATATAAGTCCACAATTGGAGTTAAAGTCTCAATTTGTGCCGCAAAAGCCTAAGGAAATATCTAATTCCAGCATATCCCCGCATACTAGTCCTAGTTGGATTAGGACTCTGTGTAGTCTCGGTAAAAAGGCCATAACTTTTGATCCAGAGGACTCCGAGATCTACAACTTTTCTTTGAAGCCCGAAGCCTAATTCTGTCATCTTCAAGCCCGAAATTGCTATCGAAGTCTCTGCACGATTTTAGAATTTTCCTGAAGTCCGAATTTTGCTCTAGAAAGACTTTTAATCCAAGTTGGAGACCAAGTCAAGATCTCTAAACCGCCCTGGACCCTTACACTATATATACCCACCTTATGTTAGCTCTAGAGGATGTATCAACACAATTTCTTTTCATCTTTTTCTTAGAAAATATTTTATTTTTCTCTTCTCTAGTTTTAGGAGGGGACTATCGACATCTCTCTTTGCATAGAGAGGTGCGATAACCCTAGGGTTTTGCAAGGAGGATTCCGCCCCCTTCAGGTCCTGTAGGTTTTCTTATGCCTCTCATGGTATCTAAATTCTTAATACTTCTTATCCTTTGGATAATTTAATCAATTAATTATGGTGAGATTTGTGTGCTTATAATTTGATGTTTGTTCTTGATTGATTGTTTGTTATCTCTGTTTTAATCTTATGATCTTGATGATTGTGGATTTAGACAACAGCTATTGATATGATTTGATAGATCTATTGTTAAATCAAACTTTGAAGGATCTTCGGGTTTGATTGTTTGGTAACAATTGGAAATGAAGAATCTTCCTTCCAAGGGATTAATAAACCTTATTTTAATAAGTTTGGTTATACTTGTATGCATCCGTGATTAATTATAATTGTTCTTAATGTTTTGTTCTTGAGCAATTATCACACCGGATCAAGAGGTAATTGTTTAAAGAATAAAAGGGATAAATCACACCGAATCAAGAGTTTTATCCAATTTGCATGTTAGGGTTTCCCTAGACCAATTATCAATTTGGAATAAAATATTCAATTCATCTTTTAAATCAAGGATTCATAGTTAATTTAATTGATTTCTACCATTGGAGAAGAAGTATGCTTTCTTATTATTGTTTTCTTTATTAATTGCCATAAATTTAGATTTAATTTACTTTGCTTTGTTTTTAAATTAATTGCGTTCTTTTTAATTGTTTTATTTAATCCGCTGTTTAAAAGTGATTCTTAAAGAAGATTTGTTCTTTGGATAAGTCTATTCTCCTTCTCTGTAGGATTCGACCCCTGCTTGTCATATCTACTTAGTTAGGTTTTTGTGGGGATTATTTTTTGTGATTACCGGCGACCGATCAGTATGTCCAGCTTAGGTTCTCCTATTGCTTGCTTGGAAGAGCCAAATAATTAGCAAGATCTTTCTAAAAATCATGGTAACTTGGAAAACAATAGAATTTTCCAATAATTCTACCTTTGATTTTAGTTATTCCATGACTGCATGCTCTATGTGTTGTCCATGTTATTGTTGCGGTTTTTATGCATAATTTGGTCTTTCTATTTTCTACAATTGTAACTTTACCAAGTATATATAGTTAACTTCCCAGGTTTGTGCTGTTGAGGAATTGTAAAATGGCATACCAGGAATCTTTAGGCTATGACCTGTTTTAGATTTGATTGATGAGAAGGCAATATTTCCTTACATTTGTTGATGGTAAAAATTTGTACAGAGTGTTGATGACTTGAAACTCAGAATGGGAACAGGTGTGAGAGCCTCTGTAAATGTCTTTGGCCATTTAATATGATGATAAAGTTTATGACTTCACATCCCAGTTTTGAAGTGCAAGGACCAACTCTACTTACCCTATATACAACCACCTTACAATTCTATTAGTAAAGCATGCATCTACTGTATTGGGAGAAATAATTGATCAGTTTGGTTGCAAACACTATTTAATGACTTAGGCCCTTATTTAGTTGCATTATGTTAAGAATATTTTTTCATGGAAAACCTCCAAAAGAGTTCTATGTATATTGTTGCAGAGTCTTATGGAGGAAAGTTTTTTTATTCATTTAGTTACTAGATTCAATCAGAATGCAGTTCAATTTGGCATAATCAACTTCCAATCTCAGGTTATCATAGTCCATGTAGCACTCAAATCTTAATTAATGTCAAAATTGCCATAGCATAATTATCTTTAATACATTTTGTACCTCAATTTTTGCTTCTTATCTTGAACAAATTTATCAGCATATATAATCAGAATTCATGTCATTTATGATTTTGGCTGCCACCAATGTGGTGTTGTACTTAAGAAATCATATTCTTATCTTGATTAATGCATCCTTAGAATTTACATTGTCTATTATTGAATAGATGGAAGGAAAATGAAGGAAATTAAACATCACAATACATCGTTAGGTTTTTGGAACGAATGGCAACTAGCTGTTCTTTCAAGGTAAAATTAATTAATTTTAGAGAATGATATGCTTTTTAATTACCTCACTTTGGAAACTAATTAATAAGGTTTTGCCTTTTATTTTTTAACTTTTTATAGGGCACAAAGTAGAAACTAGGAAGTAATTATATAAATAGATAGGACTGAAGTAGTTGCCTTTTACACTTTGTTTTTAATTAAATTGTAGACATTTGTACAGAAACAGGCAGTTTTGCTTCGAATTTTGGTCCTTCTCTTGATTTCTATAGTAGAATACAATAATTTCATCATCTGTTGTGTTTGGAGAGTGAATTTCTCTTGCAATTTTAGTTGACACCTAAGCATGATTGAGATACACCTTTATGCCTCTACTTTAATCTGCTCCTGTGACTTGATTTTTTTCATAATGTTGTATTCATATTAGAAGGTCAAATTATATCAAAAAAAATATATTAGACGGTCAAATTATTTATCAAGGTCCAAGAGAGTATGTATTTGAATTCTCTGATAGTTGTGGTTTCAAATGTCCTGAGAGGAAGTGTACTCCTTTCTTGCAAGAGGTAAAGGAAAAAAACTGAAGTTAAGCTTAGTTAAGTACTCAGAAGTCGAGGATCAAATGCTACTTTTGCAAATTCCTTCCAGAAAAGATCCACCACAATATTGGGCAGATAGAAGCAATCCATATCGCTATATACCAGTTTCAGAGTTTGCTGACTGGTTTAGGAAGTTTCATGTTCGAGTGCAGCAGGCGAATGAGCTCTTAGTGCCTTTAGACAAGTCCCGACGCCACATAGCAGCCTTAGTCTTCAGAGGATATTCAGCACAAGAACTTGAACTTCATAAGGTCTGTCGGGTCAAAGCAGTGTTATTGATCAAGAGAAACTAAGGGCTTGTTTGGTAATGGAGAACATTCTCCATTTTCCATCTCCAAAAATATCAAAGAAAGTAGGTAGTGACACAACATGTGTCAATGAAAACAAGTATATTTTTGGAAAATGGAGATGACAATGGAGTGGAAAATGAAGAATTTATTTATTTTATTTTGAGATTTTCACTCCATTGTCATCTCCATTTTCTAAAAATATGCTTGTTTGCATTGACACATGTTGTGGCACTACCTAATTTCTTTGATATTTTTGGAGATGGAAAATGGAAAATATTCTCCACTAGCAAACAAGCCCTAATTCTTTTGTCTTCAAGACAACTAAAATTATTATTGTAGCATATTCTTTGCATCAAGAGTGTTTTTCAGGACTAGAATACACCACATGAATGAAGGCTTTTTTGTTGTAAATAGTACTCTAATTGTTAGGCTTTGATATTTAGTTGCCAAACCGGCCCCAGTTGCTAAAGTGTATTATCTATTTAAGCTACTGATGAATAAATATAATCAAATTATAATTCTACTATTTCAAATGCTTTATTACTTGCTTACCTGAACTTTCTCCATATGAATTACATAACAATGAAATTGCATTGTGTATAAAACAAGGACTATTGAATTCAAAATATAAACAATTGTTGCTTAAGAAATTTTACTTCTCTTACAATGAAATATGGCAATAGTAGAATTATACACGCGCAGCGTAGCGCGCGGACAGTACCTTGTTATTTTATGTAAATAACAGGTGACAAATAAAAGTTTGATCACCAAATTAATTAATCAGGTCAAAAGCCACATGAAAAAGGTTGACCAAAGTGTGACGGAAAATGCAGCTACGATATTAGTCCATAGCATAATCACAGAGGTTTCTCCTTCACCAAGTTGAAAATATTGAGTTATTGTACCTGCCAATTCATTAAAATAAAAGCAAGTAAGAAGAGAATAGTTTTTTAATGAAAAAAAAAGCTAATTGAATATTTTAAAATTATATTAATATTTTGGGTAAATTACAAATTTATTCCCTAAACTTTAGTGAGTTTCTGTTTTGGTCATTCAACTATGAAAAATAACGATTAGGTTACTAAAATTTGTAAAATTAAATATTTTGGTCTCAACCCTTAATCCACTTTTGTCTAACACATTTTTGTCATCCATCATGCATGTGACATGATAATATGACAAGCTATATCATCTAAGATATCACTTGACATAATATAACATAACATGAAAATGTCATCAAACATTACATGTGAAATAGTCAAATCATCATGTATGTGATTGTGTAATCAAAATATTCAATATTACAAATATAAGTGACCAAAATGTTACTTTTTATAATTAGGTGATCAAATAGAAACTCACCTAAACTTAAGTGAATATCTATATAATTTATGTTAATATTTTAAAACTAAATCATTTAGAGTTTTATTATATTTAAAAAACAAAAATTTGGTCAATTATGTTTCTCAATTGAATATTTTTTAGTCAGCAATTGTTAAAAGCTAATTGCATGTTGAGGTAGAGCTGGCAAAATGAACCCGAAATCCGTCCGAATCCGCTCGAATCCGAACCCGAAATTACCCGAATTGATCAGAAAAGTCAACGTCTTGAACCCGCCCGAACCCGAAATTACCCGAACCTGAACCCGCCCGAACCCAACCCGAGCCCGAGATCAAAATAATATTTAAAAAATCAAGAATTATTTATAAAATAAAAATTTTTCATTATTGTTTAGAAAAATCACATTTCTTCCTTTTAATATTAAATAAAGCTTTTACATATAAATAAATAAGTCCAAGTTCTTTATAGGTTCAATTAAGGGTCCATTAGCTTTTAATTTTTTTAATTTAAGGCTTGCATTTTGATGATTTGTTTAATTTAATACTTAATTTGTTTTAATTTTCTACAATTTAGTATTAATTAGCATTAAATAGTTTAAATTAGTGTTGAACTATATGTATTTTATATTTAATTCAGTAAATTTAAATGTTGCACACAATACACAACTTAATAATTGTCGGTGGCGTTGTCTTTCCAAAGAAGAGTTTTCGCTTTTAGCAAGTAGGATCATTTTCTTCTTGAGACCTTTTACTTTTTTTCATCATGTGGGAGTCTCTGAATGTCTCTAACGATGAGACAGTTCTTTCGTTAGTATTTTTAACCATTACTCAATCTTTATATATGCTTCCTCCGTTCCAAAATAACTATAGTTTTTTTGGATGAATGTGGTCCTAGGAATATATTGATTATCATGTTATATTATATACTCTATCTTATTATATTATAATTATCAATAAACTTATAGTAAAATAAAAGATAAACAATTATTTTTCTTTTAAAAAAAAGTTTGCACGTTGAATAAGGATGAGCCAGAAATTCGGATCGGGCTCTGAATATCGAATGTGAACCCGAACCCGATCCGAGCCCGAACCCGACAAAACCCGAACCTGAAAATACCCGAACCCAAAAATACCCGAACCCGAAGAACCCGAGCCCGAACCCGCCCAATTGCCAGTTCTAAGTGTGGTCAACTCTTGAGTAGACCTGCTCAAGAGTCGGGCTACCGCTCAAACCCGAAGGCCCGCCGGAAAATGAGAGGGTTTTGACATAAATTTTGGGACTAAAAAAGGGTCTTGGACAAAGAAATAAGTCCCGATTAAAAAATGGGCCGGGCCATGGTCTTGGTATTTTAGGCTCGAGCCCGGCCCGGTCCATGTTTTACATAAATAATATAATATAATTAAATAATTATATTTATACGTAATAAAATTGAATAATTTATAAGTATATATTAATTAAAACTTGTAAACTTTATTAAAATTTAATCTTCCTATCACAATTTATTTTGATTTAATTTGTTATTAGATTATAAATTTTCATGTTTAAATTTTATTTTTATTAAAAATTTTAATTATTATTTTATTTTAAAAAATAAATATGGGCGGACTTATGCGGGTCTTGGACATGTGCTTAAAAATATGTGCAGGTCTTGAACAAAAATTTAGGCCCGATCTTCAGGCCGGGCCAGGCTTAGGCAAACACATATCGTACAATTATATTTAAGCCGACTCAAACCCGGCCTAGCCCGACCCATGAGCACCTCTACTCTTGAGCATTTTATTTATTTAATACTCTATATTCTCCATTTTGGAATCGAAAAAAAGGAAAATCTTTAAGCGATCGTAGTTCAATCTTTGGCATCCTAAAATATCACAAAAGAATAAATTTTTGAATCCATATTAAACGTATTATAGAAGCTTGTTGCACGTTACCTATACTTGCCGCAGGGGGAACAGCAAATTGAAGCATAAGAACAAATTGATACAAGGAATCTGATCCAACCATTCCGTAATGGTCTGCAGCTTTAACAATACCGATCCCTATAAGGGGCAATAATATATTCCTCACTACTATAATCCCTATAACAATACTCCAGCTTGCATCTGATCGTTTTAAACCTGCAAGAAATGCAATTAATCAATGTTGCTTTCCTCAACTCGAAATAAAAACTTTTATATAGGCATAGAGAAATAGCAAAAACCAAAAACGTCAACCAAAGGGAAGATTACAGATTAAAACATGTGGAATTTCACCTTTTAGAAGGTTTGCCCCTATTATTAATGTCATTAATGGAATTGTTGCCTCCCTGCATCATCACATATACTCATATTAAATTTTCTTTTTTTGCTACATAAGTACAAAAAATGTAAAGGCTAGCAGAAACTACGGTCTTGGTGTGCCAATACCAAGCCGGTCTTCAATCAGTAGGGGAAGAAGTTCCTCAGGTGGTTCAGAGCATATGGAAAATCCATGACCCACATCATGAGCCAACCTGGTTAAACAATCTGCACAACGGTTCCCTTCCCTATAGATATGACGAATCAAATTTTCTTTTAACATACTAATTAGGCTTAATGCCCATTATGCCTCTTGCACTTTTTGAAAAGTGACAATTTGACCCTCCACCTTCTATTTTACATGATTTCACTACCATAGTTTGTTTATTTAAACAACATAACCCGTTGATGTGGTTTACCCAAACTATGACATGTGAAGTTGTCACATTACAACACATCAACTCTTACGGCTATGTTGATAAAAAAAATTTAAGTATAAGAGTACAATTGTCTAAAATAATAGTTGGAGGGTCAAATGGTCACTCACTCACTCACTCTTTTCATAGTCAAAGTGCTAAACTGGATAGTACTAAACCCTAGATATATAGGAATAGAATAAGATTGCATACCCTAATATATATGAAGAACCGTCAATTACACGAAGAGGAGCATGACTACCGATCATTAGTTTTCGGATTGGAGAAACTACCCCAATTATTAAACCAATAACCTGAATGGAGAAAAGCTGGTGATGTTGACAAAAAATTTATCATAACAAAGATTATCACTACTTAGAATTTAGTAGATGTAAGCATTTGACATACCCCTCCTATTGTAGTTGGGGCAAACACCTTCTTCATATGATCAATATTCACTGTAATAGTCTTGATACGCAACTTTATCTTCAAAATTGACATCTATTGAGAAAATCTTGGTTAGTAAAAAATGGATAGATATAGTGGGACAGATGGAGTATCTTCTAAGAATTTGAACATAAAAGATTAAACATATGGATTTTTGAGTAATATATATATGCCACTTGACACTCCCATAGAAACACCAACAATATAGTAAATGTATCATAGGTTAATTGACCTCTTTGCCCCCTCAACTTGTAACGTTTGGACGTCTTGCCTCTTAAAGTTTCATTGTGTATTTTCCACCTAAACTTTTATTTTGGAGCTCCGTTGCTCCCTCCGTCAATAAAGTAACTAATGGTGCTGATGTGAAAAAGCCACATCAGCATCGAGTGACACGTGCCACGTGTATTTTTTTTTTTTTTGGATAATTAAGTAATTCATTTATCCAAGGAAATGCACCAAGTTCATACAAGTTACCAACTCAATTACAATGGAAAAGAATCAAAACAACAAATTTAGTAACTTGATGACAACAAGCTAGCATCTAAGACTAAGAACTCTAAAACCCTTCTAGCACACAGTCTATTGTTTACATAGTTTGTCACAATATTTGTTAAGTCATAAAAACTTATTCCAAAACATCTTTGATACGTTGGAAATCAACAAAATTATACATTGCCACGTGTAATTTTGTCAACAAAAATTTTGAAAGTTTAGAGGTAAAATATCAAGATTTTAAAGTTTAGGGGCAAAATATCAAATTTTAAAAGTTTAGGGGCCACAATGATTAAATTTTGAAATTAAATGTGTCACTTGGTGCTTAGATGGCATGTCCACATTAACACCATCAAAGGTCCGTTAATCATTTTGTGATGGAGGAGGCAATAGAGGCTCAAAATAAAAATTTAGGGGGCAAAATATTTGCAATAATAATTTAAGATGCAAAACGTCCAAAATCCTATAGTTTAAGGGGAAAAGACCTGTTAAAGGGTCGGGCTACCCGCCTAAACCCGTAAGCACACCCGATATTTGGGAGGATTTGGACAAAAATTTGAAGCCTGTTGGACGGGTTTGGACAAAATTTAAGGTCCGTTTACAAAATGGACCGAGTTTGGTCTTAACCATAAAAGTCTGGCCCGTATACTTAAATAATTAGATTATTTCATTTGTTTTTAATTAGATTGACTAGTTAAAATATTGATTAGATGTGTAAATTAATTTTTTTGATAAAAAATATATATGTTAATTAAGCTTTACAATCTTAGATATAATATATATTATTAAATAAATAATAAATAATAAATTCAAAATAAATAAATAGTATATATTCAATTACTAAATGGAAAGGCTTGAACGGGTATTGGACAAAACTTTTTTTTTAATTGGACAGGCTTGGGCGTAAGTTTAAACCCATTTAATTGGGTTAGACTTGGACAAGCTATATAAGTATAAATAAAAACTTGGACCCGGTCTGACCCAGGCCCATGAACACCTCTAAGGGAAACAATCATTAAGCCTCATATCATATCATGGGAATTTTAAACTCTAAAATTACCATGCGGTAGGAATAATATTGAAATCAAATTGAATGTATATATATAAAGGCAAATTATACAATACACCGTCGGTGAAGTTTAGCAGACTACACAAGCGGGTCCTAAAGGATGACATGTGTCCCCTAGGGACTAGATTGAAATATTTAAAACTTAATTAATTGAAAAAATGGACATGTGTCAACTCCACAACCCGCTTGTGGAGTCCAAAATTTACACCGCCGATGTATCATATAATCACCCATAAATATATAAAAAGGAATTTTAAACTCTAAAATTAGCGTGCGGTAAGAATGATATTGAAATCAAATTGAATGTGTATATAAAAATGAAAGTGGAGTCGAACTAAACCTTTGTATTTTTTCCACCGGAGCCTGTAGGCTTTAGGTCTTGCCTTGGGAAGTCTTGTGAAGTTTTGGAATCCTTGGGAGGTAAAGCCGCTTCTATGAAACTCACTGAAACTATTTTTGGGTCGTCTTTGGTTGAGCCATTTTCAATGCTTTTATTTGCATACATGCCCATTATGCCATAGGTATAAGTCCAAAAATAAATGGATGAAATCTGTAGATTCAATTAAAAATAATTGAAATTAATTAATCTATTTTCATTTTGTCCATTAAGCAAACCAACAAAAATTAGACCACCAGATTTCGAGATTCAAATCTTAGAATTTCAGTAAACCCCATAATTAATATTGAAGGAAAATTATTTACACTCACCGTTGAGAGAAACTTGAGTTTAGTATCTATACTAATTATAATGTCAAAATCTGAGTTTGTCTCACGAGTTGACTCGGAGAGAAACTCACTTTTTAAAAATTTAAAACAAAATAAAAATTATCCATCTTAAATAAAACTACCCATTAGAGGATAAATATAATATTTAAATTTTATTTATATCATTTAAAAAAAACTAGTCATTTAAAAAAAACTGCCACAAACTACCTTAAAATTATTTTACTTTCATATACACTTACGTACTTTCATAATGTACAAACGTAAGTTAAAAGGATTTTTTTTTGTTCGAACGTGGGTTAAAGGATTGAAGAATGTCTTTATAGGGAATGGATTTGTGCAGGATCTTGGTCCTTTGAGAATATGGATAGGTTTCGTACAAAACTTTAAGCCCATTTTTCAGGATGGTTCGGGGCTTGGGCAAGTATGAATACCATAATTACCAAGATTAGGCCTGTGGCAAAAAAAAAAAGGTCTAAGCCCAATCCGAACCCAGTTCAGTCCATCCCATAGACACATGTACCACTTGTATAGTGTAAAAATTATTGTATAGTGTAAAAATTACTCATAAAAATAAAATATAATTGTATACAAATAAATTGTACCGATAAAGTCATTGCAATATATGGCTTAGCAGATTTAGAGCAAACAGATGGATCTCCGAATGGACTAGTTGATTCCTCACATAGTGCTGGAACCAAAATTAGAGGCAGACTTCCAGTGTTACCTGTGCCCCCAATGAAACCCAAGAAAGAGAGAGAGAGAAAGAGAATATAATAATTAAAGGAAAATACATATTTAAGTCATTAAATTAACCAGATAAACTGTATATTGAAATTGACTAAATGAAAGGAAAATTTATGAATAATATGTAAACCTGCAGAACAACAAGCAAAGACAATGCCCTGAAGGTGTTTGGGAGTTTTGGTGATTTTTATGAGAATCCAACCAATTACTGAACCGATGAGAAATGTCAACAAAAGATTCACAGGAATAAACCACCTGCAAAGAAATTAGATGATCGATGATGGAAACAACAGAAACTAACAAATTAATTAAATCACCAAAGTTAAAGTTCAATTTCTAACAACCTTAAACTGTCAGAAAAGGGAAAAATCTAAAACAAATTTAGGGATGAAATGAAACTAACAAGGTAATTAAACTTTTGAAAGTAATTGATTCCGCCAAGCAGCTGGCAGTAAGTGCAGGAAGTGCCACATAGTATACAACCTATATATAAACAAGAAATTAAAAGAAAAAATGT
Organism: Corchorus capsularis; assembly: GCA_001974805.1. Taxonomy (NCBI): domain Eukaryota; kingdom Viridiplantae; phylum Streptophyta; class Magnoliopsida; order Malvales; family Malvaceae; genus Corchorus; species Corchorus capsularis. Next base: position 14,131 of record AWWV01013128.1, on the reverse strand, counting down.
AACATAAGTTAATCTATACGTAACTATATAACTAATATTAAAAAAATTGCTCTTGTAATTTTTTTTTTGGTACAGAATTGCTCTTGTAATAAAGCTAGCAATATCCAATTATAAAAAAATAATAAAAAGCAAACAGTAGTAAAACAATTACTCAAATTAAGCACATTCATGGAAGGAATGGATATTTTTTGAATTATGTATATAGCTTACGTTGTTCAAATGGTGGTTTGCCTCAGGCCCCAAGATGTTTATGCGATCCAAAGCAAGCAACAAGCCAAGGCCAGTAATCAAAATCACTTCAAGATTTGGCATTAGTGACACAATGAATAAACTCAGAAGCCCCATTTGCCAAAAAAAAAAAACTTTTCGAGAAAATATTGGAGAGATCAACACTACTGTAAACCTTTTTAGCAATAAAAAGGTTCTAATTAGCACCGAATTGAAAGATAATTATATATTATAACTTTTGCAAATGGTGCATATATATAAGTTACCTCAGGGTTGCACTTTCTATTTTTGTTGTTATTGTTTTTTTTTTTTTTTTTCTACTCATGAACATGATATTGAAATGGACTATACAATAGGAGGTATTCCTCTCCTTTCCCATAATCCCACCCCGCTCATCCCAGGTTTCGAACACGAGACCTCCCACAAGAAATCTCAAACTCTTCTATTTTTGTTGTTATTGTTTTTTTTTTTTGTCTACTCATGAACATGATATTGAAATGGACTACACAATAGGAGGTATTCCTCTCCTTTCCCATAATCCCACCCCACTCATCCCAGGTTTTGAACACGAGACCTCCCACAAGAAATCTCAAACTCTTAACCACTGGGGTGTTCCCTTGAAGACTTGTTTGTTACTCCATTAATTATGATCGCACATCACCTAACTTACCATTATTTTATTATTATCATCATAAAGTATATACTGTAATTAATTTGTTAGGCAGGTCATATTAATTCATATGAAAGAAGCTGAATCTACAAATTTTATACTAACTAATTCATTTCTTATGGTTTACAATTTACATAAGATCAATCATATATAGTATTGATATCTTAAGGTAATGAATTCAAGGTAAAAGAACCAATAAGTATTTTAAAAGAAAAAGGCTTAGTGAAATTAATGTTAACATCTTATAGATCAATTTAATTTTAAGATGTATACATCATCGACATGGAAGAGAAAGAAGCCGGTACGGTGAAGGTGGCGAAGGAGAAAGATAGAAGAAATAAATAAATAAATAAATAACGAATTAATTAAGATTAAGGGTAAAATGTGAAATAAATTGATTTTCGTTACACTTAAAGGAGAAAATATTTCACCATATCTATCTTTTTATGGATAATTTAAAGCTAATACACTAACAAGTCTTTTTTATCCCTCTAATACACTTCATGGTAATTCCCCCTTTGAAATTCTAATCTAACAAAATCATTGAAGATAATATAAACAAGTGGATCGGCCGTGCTGGCGCATCGGACGTTCAGAAATCTACTTCTTTGAACAATTTTCTATTCGAATTAAATTATTTGATTCGTAGGAAATTTCGAAAGTACTATGATTTTAAATGTGTGTTGCATCTTTAAAAGGTTATACTATTAACATTGAGCATATGCCCTAAAGTTAGCAATAAATAGTAAATATTAGTTTGTACATGGACATGTGCAATAGCTTCAATTTGGTTTCCTCCTCTAAAGTGTGTAGCACTTAAACAAAAAGTAAGTTTACTCTCTTCTTCATATGAACATGAAAGACCTGAAGAGAGGTTTTCTAGATAATTAAGGGGGATATGATTTATTATAACATTTATGTGAAAGGAAAGGATAATTACAAAAAAGGGCTCAAGGGCAAGAACTGACTAGAAACTAACCTAGGGTCTTCTTAGTAATTTGGCAAGTGAGAAAAGACAGAAAAAGACAAAAAATTAAGTTCAAATGGAGCCTCCTCATCGATCCTCAAAAGGGGTCTTTGGTAAATTCCCTGGATCTTTCAAATAACATTTAGTATATATATTCAAGGTGGATAGCCCGCGCTGGCACGTCGGGCGTCTTTTATTTTTTGTTTTTCAAGAAAATATTTTATATTAAGTTTTTCTTTGTTGTTGTTAACCGTGTGAAGTAAAAAAAAAAATTGGTAAAAAGAAGTAAAAAATTATTAGCAAATACAAAATCATCAATTGAATTTATTTTGGAAAAATTTATTGAAAACTCTATAAAAGACTATAGTTTTAAATTTAAAACATGATTACAATTTTGATAGACAAGGATCCCTTAAAAGCTTCTTTCGAGTAATGGGTTAGGCCGGGTCATTTCTCAAGAACAATATAGTTAAGGGACTCGATACTACAACTTGGATCTGGAACCTACATGCTGATGCTCACGATTTCGATAGCCATACTAGTGATTGGAGGAGTTCTCTCGCAAAATATTTAGTGCCCATTTCGGCCAACTCCTTATCATCTTTCTTTGGCTGAGGGGCATGTATTTCCATGATTCTCGTTTTTCAAATTATGAAGCATGACTCAATGATCCGACTCACATTGGACCTAGCGCTCAGGTGGTTTGGCCAATAGTAGACCAAGAAATCTTGAATGGTGATGTGGGCGGGGGTTTCTGAGGAATACAAATAACCTCTGGTTTTTTTTTTTCAGATTTAGCAAGCTTTAAATTAATCAAAAGGTTTGATGAAGAGAATAAATAATAGTACATGATTTTATGGTCAATAAATGTGTTTACATTGAACTGATTGAAATCCTTTGTAATTACAAAATAAGGTGGAGGAAGAAGGAATGGTGAGAAACTAATTGAGGACCTTCTTAGTAAATAAATAATACATGATTTTATGGTCAATAAATGCTTTCACATTCAACTAGTTAAAAACCCTTGCAATTACAAAAAAAGGGTTGGAGGAGAGGCGAATGGTGAGAAACTAATTGAGAGTCTTCTTAGTAATAAACCAAGTGAGAAAAGACATAAAAGGACAAAAAAAGTTCAAACCGAGCCTCCTCATCTATCCTCAAAAGGAGCTTTTAGTAATATCCCTGGATCTTTCAAATAACATATAGTATATAATTGAGAAATTATTAGATAATACTGAATCACCAAGTCAATCATGGGACCAGCCACTAATATGGTTATAATTCAAATTTTTTTCTAAAACTCTATACTAGGGTCAGCCATGGGAGCAATACATGAAGAAAACTGACAGCTCAAAGATTTTTGAAAATCCAATCCCAGTGAAATCTTGATTTTCTTAATTTTTGGAACTTACTCTTCACATATCGTTTATTTCAAAAGAGAGCTAAATCTTGAACTAAAATTATGCCTAATTTTTAGGATTTGATTTAATATGACATAGTTTTAGTGGTTGTTTCCATGACTGATGTGGTGAGACAGTGTCCCCATCTAATAATTTCTCTAGAAAATGTTTCTAGTTTTTACTACTAAATTAATCACACAAACAAGAAATTATTAGATGGATGGCCTATTATTGGATTTACTTTTCAATTTGAAATCCTCGATAATCTTATACTATTAAGCTGCTAGACCCGAATTTGAATTTGGCCTAATTGGGTCAGATCATGTTCAAAGCCCAATTTAGTTGTGAAGAGCGAAAGGCTAATCAGAAGATTTGTTGGGTCGAGTATTTCAAGTCCTAGACCCGGTGCAAAACCGAATCCAATTTCAACTAAGGAAGCTAACTACCGATAGAAAGAGAATTCAATTGGTTAATGAGAAGCGTAAAGGTTTGAGATAACAGAACTAATTTGGGTAAAAAGTATTATATATTTTCTGTATTGAATTGTAGTATTTATAGTACAAGGCTTTCCTTAAAGATAAGGATTAGTTAAATTTGAAAATATACAACTAAGTATAAAGGAAAACATTCAAAGTAGAGTTTTATCATATCTATCTGTTGGATTTGAATTCTTCTGTTGGATTTGAAATCCTATTTCCTCCATTACTCCCCCGCAAGATGGTGGAGCCATTAGTGACACCAATCTTGGACATTAGTGTGAGAAATCTGTCTTTGGATAACGCCTTAGTGAGAGCATCTGCAAGCTGGTCAACTGTGGAGATGTGTTGCACTTGAAGTTGACCTTCCTTCACTTTTTCTCGAACAAAAAAATAATCTAGTGCCAAGTGCTTTATTCTGGCGTGAAAAACAGTATTAGCACATGTATATGTGACACTTAGATTGTCACAAAGAACAAGTGGAGCTTCAGGTAAAGTGACATGTAGTTCATGAAGAAGTGATTCAATCCAAGTAAGTTCAGAGACACTAGAGGCAATGGCTCTATACTCAGCTTCGATAGAAGACCTTGCCACTGTATTCTGCTTTTTGGAATACCATGAAATTGGACTGTTGCCAAGATAAAGAATGTATACAGATGTTGATTTCCTATCATCCGGATTTCCTGCCCAATCTGAGTTAGTGTAGGCAGTAAATGTAGGCTTGGTTTCTATTCTTATGTGAAAGCCATGCAACATAGTTCCTTTAAGATATCTCAGGACACGTCTGAGAGCTTGAAGATGCAGCGTCGTGGCTTATGCATGAATTGTGAGAGCTTGTTCAGTGCATAGCGAATGTCTAGCCTGGTAAGTGTTAGATACTGAAGAGAACCAATGAGCTTTCGGAATTCAATATCATCAACACTTACAGTACCATCATTAAGTGTTAATGCATTCGAGGTTGACAGCGGAGTGCTACATTCTTTTGCTCCATTCATGTTTTCCTTTTACAACAGATCAACAATGTATTTTGATTGAGAAAGGAAAAGACCAGAGGCAGTATTGGTTACCTCAATTCCCATAAAGTAATGCAGGTTGCCAAGATCTTTGATGGAAAACTTTGAAGCCATAGCCTAAGTAATTGTTGGAAGAAATACTTTGTTGTTTCCTGTCAAGATCAGATCATCAACTATACAAGCATATATGCAAGTATATCACCAGACTTATATATGAAGAGTGATGTATCTGCAACAGAATTCGTGAAGCCATAAGAGATTAGAAAATTGCTAAGAGCACAATACCAGGCACGTGGTGCCTGTTTCAGGCCATAGATTGCCTTATTCAACTTGCAAACCAAAGTTAGATGTTGCTTGTCATATAGAAGAGGAGGTTGCTTCTTATAAACTGCATCTTGAAGATCACCTTCCAAGAAGGCATTATTCACATCAATTTGTTGTAAAGGCCAACCATTAGTGACAGCAAGGCAAAGCACCAATCTAATGGTAACAGGTTTTACCACAAGGTTAAATGTTTCTGTAAAATCGGTCATTGTGTAAACCCTTTGGTTACAAGTCTTGCTTTGTAGCGAGCTATAGAACCATCTGCATTCCTTTTAATTTTGAAAATCCACTTGCACCCAACAATGGTACGGTTTGTTGGAGCTGGTACTAAATCCCATGTTCTATTTCTGTTCAAGGCCTCCAATATTTCAAGCATTGCTTGCTTCCACTGGGGATTTTTAATGGTAGTAGTGGCACAAGTTGGCTCAACTGTTTCTGGAAGAGGATGTTTAGTGGCAGTATATAGTATTTTTGGCTTGAAAATATTATTTTGAGACGTAGTAATCATGGGATGTGTTCGTTGAGATTGATTACTTGGTTGGAGAACAGTTTGTTATTTATGATGAACCTGCAGACAGAAGAGCCAAGTCACCAGTGTTAGTTGTCTGAGGAGATTCTGTTTATTGTAGAGTTTCGGCTTGAGGGATTTGTGGGGGTTCTTCATTGGCATTGCAGTGCCATTTTAAGTGGCATTAGTGGATGTAGTTTGGGAAGGTGCATAAGAAGTATTAGTGGGACTGAGTATAATGTCAATGTCAAAGGTAGGATTCCAGGTTTCAGTAGTGACACCAGAGGCAATTGACTGTCTTGTAGCAAAATTCTTGAAAGGTAGTTTTGTTTCATCAAACATAACATGTCTTGACACAAAATTTGGTTGCTTAATAGATCCAAACACAAATATTCTCTTTGGTTTTTGGAATAACCGATGAAAATACATGGTCTAGAGTTTGCCTCCATTTTGTGTTGAGTATAAGGTTTCAACCAAGGGTAACACAAACAACCAAACACTTTGAGCTTTTCAAAATTTGGTTCCTGTTGGAAGAACTTTTGAAAAGGACTTTGATTTTCCAAAACATTAGTTGGCATTCCATTTAAAAGAGAAACAATAGTAGAAAAAGCATAAGACCAGTATTTTAGAGGCATAGATGCATGATGCATGAGAGTCAAACCCTTTTCAACAATTGATCTGTGTCTTCTTTCCACAATTGCATTATGTTGAGGTGTGTGAGGAGGTGTTTGGAGGTGTTGTATGCCAAGATCTAAGAAACAGCCTCTGAGTTTTTCAAATTCACCTCCATAATCTGAGAAAATGGTTACAATCTTTGTTTTGAAATAGTTCTCAACAAGACTTTTAAATTTTGGAAACAAATGATAGACATCATATTTGAACTTCATGGGATAAAACCAAGTGTATCGTGTGAACAAGTCAACAAATGCCACATAATATTTAAAACCTTGATCAGATGTGATCCTTGTGGGACCCCATACATCAGTGTAAATAACATCTAAAGGACCTCTACTTGTGACACTAGAGGTAGAAAAAGGTAAACGATGACTTTTATTGCAAGAACATGCATTACAGGAGCTGAAATGCTTATTTGATGAACAAGGTAATGAAAATGAATTTAAAACAGAATGCAAAGTACTGGAATTGGGATGCGCGAGCCCCTGGTGCCATGTTTCTAGGTCGGTTTTAGTGCCTAGCATTGCCAATGCTTTTGGTTCTAATATGGGTGGATTGTTGATGGAAAAATAGTATAATCCTCCTCTATTTAGGCCGTGTGCCACTTACTCCTTTGTGTGCAAGTCCTTCACAAGAAAACTTTAAGAGAAAAATTCAACAGAAACATCATTAGATTCAGTGAGTTTAGAAACTGAAAGTAGATTGGATTTGGATTGAGGGACACAAAGAACAACGTTTAAAGACAAAGGGTGAGTAGAAGGGGTAATTTTAGTTGAACCAGTGTGAGAAATTTTGAGACCTGTGCCATCGCCAATAAGAAGATCATCTGGATCGGCATATTCTTGAGCAAACTGGAGGTTTTAAACATTGTTAGTGACATGGTGATTCACGCCAAAGTCAACAAGCCACCCTGCAGGAGATTGAGTTTTTGCTGAAGGTCCTGGCTTTTCACAGAATTGACAGACTATTCTTTTGCTAGTGGGATTAGCATTAGAATATTGTTTGGGGGAAACAGATTGATTTAAGGCATTAGTGGGACTAGAATTACCTCTTCTTTGCTGCCAACGCCTTGTATTGTTTCTATTGGCATACTGAGCAGTGGGAATATTGAAATCTTAATATCCTTGCTATTTTTTCAAAGCCTCTTCATAATCTACAAACTTGTCCATAAGTTCCTCAAACGAGATGCAAGATTCTCGAGTTTGAATACCAGCTGCCAGTTCCTTATATTCTGAGCCAACACCATTGAGAGCATGAATAACTAGCTCATCCTTACATATATCAATGTTGATTAATGCCAATTCATCAACTCTGCACGTAGAGTTTGAAAATACTCAAATGTAGACTTGGTGCCTCTCGGTGCAGTCAATTTTTCCCTCAAGGCCATCATCATTGACCTTGACTTGTTAGCATAAAGCTTGTTCAATTTCTCCCAAGCAGCATGAGAAGAAGTTGCTTATGCAATATGAGAGACAACAGTCTTTGTTGAAGAGACTATCATGTCATAAAGTAACAATAGATCTTGCCTGAGCCAATGCTCAAAGGCTGGATTAGGAATCATCTCAATGGTTCCTGTCTTCAGTATTTGCTGCAGTGGAGATGCTTTTGAGCCATCTATGTAACCAAGCAGATCAAATCCTATCAAGGGAGATTGAAATTGAGTCCTCTAGGATAGAAAATTTTTGCTGTCAGCTTAATGGGAAGATATGTTGCAGCGTTGATGGTAAATAATGGTAGGTTCTGGTTGGAAACAAGAGAACCAGATGCTGGTGTGACTGAATTTGCAGAAGGCATAGTGAGACTAGAAGATCTGAATAGAAGAAAGAGAAAGCAGGAGGAGATCATTAGAGTTTTGGAGCTCTTGATACCATAAAATTTTGAGATAACAGAAGTAATTTGGGTAAAAAGTATTCTATATTTTCTGTATTGAATTGTAGTATTTATAGAACAAGCCTTTCCTTAAAGATAAGGATTAGTTACATTTCAAAATATACAGCTAAGTATAAAGGAAAATATTCAAAGTAGAGTTTTATCCTATCTATCTGTTGGATTTGAAATCCTATTTCCTCCATGATCCCCATTTCAAGAAATTTCAAGTAGTAGATACTAAGGAAGTGGAAGCATGGAGCAACTCAAGCCTATAAAAGGAGGAAGAATTCATGAATAGGGGACGACTTAAATACATCACAAACTTGCTGAATTTATCTTCAATTATGGATTAGTTTATCAAACATCATAGTTTCCATCCTTAGGAGTAGTTGTAGTCTGTAATTTACTCAAATTTGTGTAATTCACTCGTTCTAAATCCAGTCGGAGAAGGAATATCTTCACCTTTACATAGTTTAAACATAAATGAGAACCTTTTTAATTGCCTAACTCAAAAGTCACCAACAATATTTTGACAACACCTAGTGGGATGCTAAGTATTATCATGCCCAAAGAATACTGATACTCTTATGAAAGAAAGGAGATCTTAAACAAAAGCCAGATGTGCTTGGAGAAGTTTCAACATGAGAGGAAGAAGCACCAGAAATTGCACCAGCAAAAGGAACTCTATCAAAAGACATGATGACCAAGTTGGCTTCTATATCAAGTACGACGGGCATCAAAACAGATATGTAATACCATCACTAATTCTATGTCTTTAATGTTTGAAAGATGCCGTTCAAACTTCACTATTGCAATGACTACCTTGAACAAGAATATAAAGCATTTATCAAATCAGTTTGTCTAGGTAAAAGTACCCGGGAGATCCCTATGCTATACGAAATGCTGATTTTGGTCCCTGTACTTTTTTTTTTTCTACAAATTCGTCTCTCTATTATCAGAACCTATCACCCGAGGTCCCTCATGTTAGAGAGCCATGACAGACCTGTCAAATATGCTGACGTGGCACTAACATCGTCTTTTTTTTGCTGATGTGGCAGGTGACACGTGGAATAAAAATTAAATATTTTTATTTTACTATATTTTATTTTATTGAAATTTTTTTTAAAAAAAAGAAATCTGAATTTTTTTTTCTACAAACACCAAAAAGATTTCTCTCTCCTCAATAAAAGATCAAACACCCATCTTTTTCATGAACCAAGGAAGAACATTTTGAATATTCTAACTCCAAAACCCAGCCACTTTATACAAGGCAAAATACCAATAGTTATACTTCTTGCCCAGGCCGAGGAAAACCAGAAAACTCCCAAGTCCCAAGGCTTTGCATTGCAAGGAGAAAGTGATTTTTTTTTCTTTTTCCATACACGAAAAATTGGATACGTTATAAGTATCATATAAATGCATAAAAGCAGCAAATACAAACTTTATGTAGAAATTCTCAAACACAAATGGGTTTTCAATACATTAAGAACTTGTAGATAAGCCTCAACATGAAAAATTTTGTAACTGCTCCTAAACTGGTTGGTGAGTGGAAACAAATAAAAGCTCCTCAGGGTGATCATTATCACTTAGTATTTGAAGCAGAGGAATATGTAATTTCAAGGGTTCTTCCACATCTTTGTTGCAAAGCTTAGTACCACCAAAAAGAATCTTGAAGGTTGAGGCTAGACACATTTTGAGACTGCACATCCAATCCAATCCAAAACATCCTTTCAACAAGAGATCAAGTTGTCTCTGAGATTAGTTGTCCCTCCGAAGTTGTCGTACATAATTTCCCTTATGTTACTAGCACCAGAAAGATCAACAATCTTGAGGTTAGAGACATGTTTGAGACTGAATATCCCAACCAATTGAGAACACCCTTTCCACAAGAGTATTTCTAGGTTTTTAAGAGACTCGACTATAGGTAATTTCTCAAGTTTGGTCTGGGAAAATTTGATCACTTGAAGTTTTTCAAGTGACTCAAAGCTCTTCATGGACCTTTATTGGCCTTGGTAGAGAACCGTTGCCACAAGCAAAGCGGATGACCTGCCTCGGTTATACAATGAAAATATATTTGAAAGCAGCTATTATTTCAAAGAAATTGAGGAAAATTACCACCAACTTGATATGATGAAAAAAACTGTGCTTGCTCTGTTTCGCAATTTTCCCTTAAAACACAGAGATAAAGAAGCTGATATGGCAAACTTTTTCTGAAGCTTTTGGCCCATTAATATGAAGAATTTTCTGGTTTTCCTCGGTGTGCAAGAAGTATAACTATTGGTCTTTTCCCTTGTATAAAGTGGATGGGTTTTGGAGTTAGAAATATTCAAAATGTTCTTCCTTGGTTCATGAAAAAGATGGGTATTTGATTGTTTATTGAGGAGAGGGAAATATTTTTAGTGTTTGTGGAAAAAAATTCAGACTTTTTTTTTTGTTTAAAAAATAAGTTTCAATAAAATAAAATATATTAAATAAAAATATTTAATTTTTATTCCATGTGTCACCTGCCATATCAGTAAAATGACGATGTTAGTGTCACGTCAGCATATTTGACGGGTCTGTCACTGCTCGCTAACGTGAGGGATCTCAGGTGATAGGTTCTGATAGTAGAGGGATGAATTTGTAGAAAAAAAAGTACAGGAACCAAAATCAACATTTTGTATAGTACAGGGACCTCCCAGATACTTTTACCGTTTGTGTATGATGCCACAATATAGTCCATATAGTAAATTTATGTAAAAAAAGAATGTTCACAAAGTTTAGTATAAACTAATTTAGGTTTATAGAACCATTTACATTGGGCTTTGTTTAGTTGTTATAAACTCCCTTTGTTCCTATTTAATTTTATATTTTTGGTCAAAAAACTTTATCTTTGACCATTTTTTAGAAAATATACAAATCAAATAAATTTTTAAAACCATATTTATAAACCTTAAAACACAAGATTTTTTATACATATTTTTGAAATTTTAGTTTTTCATATTTGTCTTTTAAATCATGGTCAATTGTGAGTATGTTTTGACCAAGAGTGGATAATTAAATATGAGCAGAGAGAGTAGAAAAGTAAAAAATGGACCTACATGGGGTTGGAGTCGAGTGGTAAGCGGCTTGTTCCAACTTAAGCAGGTTTCAGTTCCGAGACCTTATATGTACGTAGTTGTCCCTGTTGGTAGACTCACCCATCAAACCCAGATACGCGACGCGGGTCGAATCTGAATTAATCAGAGCAAAACTCTGAATACCGAGTGGGGGGAAAAATAAAAAGAAAAAATGGGCTTACTCATGAGCTTACATAACTAAAACACATGGGTTTTTGTATATTAAACGGTTACGGAGCGGATATCTGCTCCAAAACCATTTATCTTTGAACAGATTCCAATAGCATATATTTCGAGGGATTATATCCGCCATCACTCCAAATCCATCACTGAAAATAATTTAACTATCTAATCCGCTAAATATCCATTTATCATTATCCAAATCCGTCCTAAACAGATTTAGACATATTAGATATCCTCCTAAAATCCACCCATTGCCATCCCTATCAGGTCAAACCAGAAATTTGGAAAACACACCTTCTTCAAGTAGTAAAACTCCCATTATTACCGGAATGTAAGGCTTCCAAATCCTACTACTGGTAGAAACTTTGATAGAACAAGGTGTATCACCTCACAACGACCAAAATATTGGAGAGATCAACTGAAAACCTTTAGCAATAAAAAGATTCTAGTAAGCGGCTAAGCGCCGAATGACCGATTTAAAATAGATAATTACATAACTTCTGAAAATGGTGCATAAGTTCAGATCTCAGGGTTGCATTTCTGTTTGTTGTTATCATCTACTCATATCGCACATCGCCTAACTTACCATTATTATTACTATTATTATTACTATTAAAACTTACCATTATTATTACTATTAAATTAATTCATTATGCATAAATAGCTAAATACATAAGTATTGTCAAAAAGCTAAATACATAAGTATATACTATTACTTTGTTAGGCAGGTCAAATTAATTCATATAAAAGCATAAAGAAGCTGAATCTACAAAATTCATGTTTGTTTTACGGGTATAAATGAAGAGTTATTATTTGGTACACACAGTCCGTGGAGGTTTTGGACTCTATAAGTGGGTTAAAATATTGACACGTAACCCATTTATTAATTAATTAAAGGAAAATTATTTCATACACTGTCAGTGGAGTTTAGCAACTACATGTGCGGGTCTAGAAGGGTGACATGTGTCCCCTAGGGATAAGATTAAAATATTTAAAATTTAATTAATTTAGAAAATGGACATCCGTCAACTCCTCAACCCGCTTGTGGAGTCCAAAATTTACAATGTCAGCGTATCAAATGATTACTCTTAATTAAAAATTTAATATATTCAAATCTATTCCTTAAGGGGGCACATGTCAACCCGTTAACCCCATACGTATAGTCCGCTAAACTCCAGTAACGGTGAATAAGATAATTTTCCATAAATAAAATCTCATTACAATTAGAATAAATTTATTTTTATACGTCCAAACATCAAGGATTCAACTCAAACAAATAAACTAAGGTTGATAAAAACTGAAAAATAATTGTTAAAATATTAAGTACTGGATTTAATAAGTACTAATTTAGCCTAAAAACTGTTTGATATATATATAGCATTAAAAATTAAACACTTTTTCTTTTGAGGTGTACAAGCCTAAAACCTGTTTGATTTTTAACTCCATATTTGTATTCACTAGTTAAATAGGTACTTCTGGACATTAATTAATTACTTACGTAGCATATAAAATATGTGGGCATGTAAAATGTGGCTAAGTTTTTGTCCATTATGGGAGTTATGTTGCTAATTTGTTGGTGGAGACTTCAGCGCTCCCGCTGTGATACTTTCACTTTTGGATATAATGCTCCCAACGATTTCTAACCATTTGATTCAATATTTAATTTGCTTACCGTCTAATACAATAAATTTTAACCTGCTAAACAAGTTTTAAAAACCTTTTGGACTGAATTCGTATGTGGTTGTACTCGTGATAGATTTTTACACCTTTTTTATTCCACCCGTTGATATCAACAAAAAATTTTCTTAAGTTTTATACGTTGTATATTTTCCCAAATTTCTTTTCTTCTTCCTTTTCTTCTCCGTTTTCTACTTTTATCAATTTCTTTTCTTCTTCCTTTTCTTCTTCCTTTTCTGCTTTTATCAATTTCTTTTCTTAAATTTTTTCCTTTTCTTCTTCCCCAATTTCTTAATTTTTTCTTAAGTTTTTATACGTTGTATATTTTTCTTAAATTTTTCTTAATTCTATCTTTATTTCTAATTTTTCTTTTCTTTTCCTTTTCTTAATTTTTTCTTAAATTTATTTTCCACCATCATATAGACGTGGTTTATTCAATTAATTAGATCTCTAAAATATGGATTAAAACACTTTTTAAAGTCAAATTTGTGTATATGAGAAAATAGCAATTTCTAAAGAATTTGGGAATGGTGCGTATGATTATTTGGGGATGGTGAGAAATGATTTGGGTATAAATTATATAAGTTTGGGGATACTGAATTTCACATTTTGTTTAATTATGAGATGACGCTAAAATCATATAGATGTGGTTTATTCAATTAATTAGAATGAAAAATATGGATTAAACCACTTTTTAAAGTCCAATTTGTGTATATGAGAAAATGTCAATCTCTAAAGAATTTGGGGATGGTGCATAAGATTAATTGGGGATGATGAAAAATGATTTGGGTATAAAGTATATCATTTTGGGGATACTGAATTTTGCATTTTGTTTAATTATGAGACGGCGCTAAAATCATATAGACGTAGTTTATTCAATTAATTGGATCCCTAAAATATAGATTAAAGCACTTTTTAAAGTCAAATTTGTGTATATGAGAAATGTCAATTTCTAAAGAATTTGGGAATGGTGCATATGATGATTTGGGTATGATAACTATATCATTTTGGGGATACTGAATTTTGCATTTTGTTTAATTATG
>AWWV01013126.1:0-17741 GCA_001974805.1 Corchorus capsularis | reverse complement strand
AGATATATGACAATTGAATAGCAGGCTGATTAAAAATTCCCATGTAAACAAATATGCAAAATGTGGATAGCAGAGTTAAGAACTCCCTTAAAAACTAATTACAACTCCCTAGCCAGTTGTAATGTTATCTCTCTCTCAAACTTTCAGCTAGTAATTCATATGATAATTAGAATACATGCCTGTGAAATCTGAGGACAGAAAGAAACCTGCTTCAATGTTTTCCCAGAGTCTTTCACCCCAACGTTTGGCTTTTTTGGATCAGCTTTCTGCTTAAACTGAAATAACAAAAATGTTATTGCATAAATACAACTAATACCATGTAATGAAAATCTAGAGTGGTACATACTTCTTGAACGTACCTTATCTTGAGTAGCCAATTCCACCTTCTTCGGAGCTAGAAATAGAAAACAAAATAGGGCAATGTCAGTTTGAAAATGCTATTATCATAGCATGATTAATTAAGTCCTACATGGGTATAAAGTCATCCAATACTATTTAATAAGAAGACCCAGAAAAGCCTCAGCAATAGGACAAAGGGCTGTAGTGCAGAGAAGAAACAACAAACTCTAAGATCCTAAATAATCAACTGGAATCTATTATTATGTTCTGAAAATTAAAAAGCAGTGCTAGCTAGTTAATCTAACCATTGACAGTAGAATTGTTTGTACTTGTTTGCCTCAGACAACATAGCTCTGTAAAAAAAATATGGATAGTCTAATGTTCCACCAACTTGACTCTTCAAATACTTCACTTCCAATAGTTAGTGCAAAACCTACTGCACCTCCTTCATTTTTTAGCTAGGAATCCATTCATTTTTTGCAACAGACATATACAGAAACAATTGGATTGGGAAAATTGCAATTGAAATTCCAATTATAACAAAATTTAAAGGCTGAAATTATTCAACAACTAATATAATCCCAGAAATTTGAAAATACCTAAATCTCGGGCTGACGAACTGGAAGCACACACCGTTAGGCGGAAAACGATGACATTAATGAGATATCACCACGACAACAATACTATAACATGTAAACAAAAGAATACCCAGATTAGAGAAGAAAACTTGATAGAATAAACAATCTGGATTTAGTCAAAAACTCAGCAAATAATCATTTCCAAACCTGAGAATTTCACCGAAGATAAGAATGGCCAACCAATATGCAGTGAACACAACCAAAGGGCAATCGATAGGAATGCAAAATGAACAGGGCAGCTCCTCACCCATCCCTAAAACTCAATTCACATTTTTCTCCAAGCTTTTCTTCACCATTCTGTCACACCCTTTCCTCACGGGTTTGATCACCCATCATCTTCCTTCTCAACTCCATTCCATTCTTCAATCACCATCAAAAACTAAAGTCACCCACAAAACAAAAAAAAAACGATATTAGTAACTTAATTGATATCATGAAATCTGCAATCACTGATCAACGTGTCGCAACGTTCGCGACCGGGGCGAAACTACCGTTGGCTACTTACGAGTTCTTATGCGAGTCGCCACTAATTTTTTTTTTGACCTAGGCGTGATTAGCCACCTATCCGATTATTAAGTCTAATATAACCTAATTAGGTAATACTAAACCTAATAAAGTCTGCTTAACCAGAGTCTATGGTTCGGGAGTCGGGTACGCGTGGGGAAGGATTAGTACCCCCACGACGCCCGTCGAAACGACGGCACTGACTGGTCTAGGGTTAACTATGGGTCTCCATCATTGGTTGTTCCTATTCTTAAGTCTATCCATGCCCGATATTATCGTTCTTAATTTGTCTTAAACGTGTTATAATTGACCTCTATTTGTTCTCTATTTGGTCCAAATTGTTATTTTGTTTTTTACTTAAATATCCGGATTAGACCGATGTTACTATTCCTTTTATTTTGGCTTAATTCTTTTAAGATTAAGTCATCTCATTATTCCCTTCTTTTATTGACTCAATTTTTATAAATTAAGTCCTTTTATTGTTTTACTTAATCCCTTTTTAGATTAAGTTCTTTATTGACTCCACTTAATTACCCTGAATTAAGTCTTTTATTGTTTTACTTAATCTCTTCTTAGATTAAGTGCTTTATTGACTCCATTTAATTACCCTGAATTAAGCCTTTTATTGACGCTACTTAATTACCCTGAATTAAGTCCCTAACTTGACTTAATTACCCTGAATTAAGTCCTTGACTTGACTTAATTTCCTTCCTTGAAATTAAACCCTTAACTCTACTTAATTCCCTTCCTTGGAATCAAGTCCTCTACTTAATTTCCTTCCTTGAAATTAAGTCCTCTACTTAATTTCCTTCCTTGAAATTAAGCCCTTAACTCTACTTAATTCTCTTCCTTGGAATTAAGTCCTTAACTCTACTTAATTTCCTTCCTTGAAATTAAGTCCTTTGCTCTACTTAACTCCCTTCCTTGGAACCAAGTCCTTAACTTAATTCCCTTTCTTGGAACTAAGTCCTTTTCTTTACTTAATCCCCTAGGGTTAAGTTTTTTGTCTGATCTTGCTTAATCATCTTTGGATTAAGTCTTTGATGATTTTACTTAATTCTTATGAAATTAAGTCTTTGCTAATTTACTTAATTCTTGTGAAATTAAGCCTCTGCTAATTTTACTTAATTCTAAAATTAAGTCTTTGCTAATTTACTTAATTACCCTGAATTAAGTCTGTGCTTGTCTTTACCTAATTTCCTTCCTTGAAATTAAGTCTATGCTTGTCTTTACCTAATTTCTTTCCTTGAAATTAAGTATGTGCTTTACTTTACTTAATTATCCTGAATTAAGTCTGTGCTTGTCTTTACCTAATTTCCTTCCTTGAAATTAGTCCTTTAACTGCTTTTACTTAATTTCCTTAAATTAAGCTCTTTGACTGTGTTTACTTAATTACCCTGAATTAAGCTCTTTAACTGTGTTTACTTAATTACCCAGAATTAAGTTCTTTGACTGCTCTTTTCTTAATCACCATGGATTAAAACTTTAACTAATCTGACTTTCTTAATCGCCCTGGATGAAAACTTTACTCATCTTGATTATCTAAATTATGACCTTGACTATACCTTCTTTTCTTAATTAGCCTGAATTAAGACTTTACTCTTCCTTGCTGCCCAACTTAGGACCTTGACTGCACTTTCTTTTCTTAATTACCCTGAATTAAGACTTTACTTTTCTTAATTGTCCAACTTAGGACCTTGACTGTACTTTCCTTTCTTAATTACCCTGAATTAAGACTTTACTTTTCTTAATTGTCCAACATAGGACCTTGATTGTACTTTCCTTTCTTAATTACCCTGAATTAAGACTTTACTTCTTAATTTCCCTTAATCACCCTGGATTAAAGCTTTAACTGTGCATATGATGCATGAATTCTGGTTTAATCACATTTTACCCAAATATTTATACGAGGAGAATTATTTGGGCACCTTCCACTTGATTGGTAAGATCCCCAAATTAATGCCCTAAGCCTAGGAGATTAAGATTAAAATGGACAAGTATTGTCACATTTCTCTCAATTATTCCATCATCGGTGCCAATTTAAGTTTCTCAAATGAGCATAATATCAACAACATTTATGAATTTAAAATGCATGATACTAATATAACATACTTATTAATTTTTTCCACGGAATTAGTAAAATGAATTACTAATGTTTATCGAAAAACTTTTAAATTGAGGTCTTAATTGACTTAATTCTTGATGACTGAGGACTAAGTTAAAATAGACCCATGTTGAAGGGACTTAATTGCATCAAATTAAGCACCTAATTGAAAGGAAAACAAGATTATACCTGAAATTGATGACTTATCCTTGGTTACATTGAAACGCGCCGTTTTTGCACTGTACGGCCTATATAAAGCAGCTAATTTCTTCTTCTTCCAGAGTTCCCTCTGTCTGCAACCCTAAATTTGATCGGCGCCGCCTATCGGGAATCGCCACCGTCGTTTGGTCCGCCTTGTGCCACCCTGTCGGAGCATCACCGGAGCTCAGATTGAGCTCGAAATTTCCAGTTTATTTCTTCTAATCGGCCTGAACCCGGATCTAATCTCCCTTTCGCAAGATCAAGCTTCTAACTCCGCAAATCTGCCCTAGCCGAGTCAAACTCCATCCTTTCCGATCTCCATGACCAACCATTCGGTCGAGCTAATTCTGAGGTATGTTGTTCTACTCCTCAAACCATCTCGTTCCACCATCTCTGATCATCGAAACGATTTCTCAGAAACGTAACCCCAAATCCTTTTTTATGAACCCTAGCCTTCCTTCTGCAAATATTTCCAAATCCCGGAAGGTTCTGGTTAGTCTCTTCTTGATTGTCCTTAATTGAACAATTAGCCATATTTCTATCTATACTTAAATGTTCATCTCATTTTCCCTCCCCAATTAAAGAATAATACATTTGGAATATTAGTAATTATTGTTTTCTTGATTTTGTAGGATAATATTATAAATTGTAACCAAATCGATTGATCACTATAATTAGTATCCAAATGAAAATAAACTCATAGTATTAATTTAAGTTAATCTTTGACTTAAATTTTTTTTTTTGAGAGGTACATTGAATAAAATTTCGAAAGATCAAGTAATTATAAATAACTATAATAAAGTAACTATAAGATCAAGTAATTATAAATAATAACAAAAAAATTAAAGTTAAAATGACAAAAAGCCCAGTTTAAATAGTAACAAAATGAATGCGGTGATCCGATTTGAAAATAAAAGGTAAATTCAAACTATATTTTAATTGTTAAATTTAATTAATAATTTAATATGTATTTATTACATTGAGGCATTAAATGGACAAATTATCACATGTACTAAAGGCACAACGTCATTGATGGTACAAATCAATAAAATTATGATAATTCATATTTTTTCCTACAATTACTAAAATCCCACCAAATCAATGTCTTAAAGTTGGAACATATCCAATAAATCTCACTTAGTGAAACTTGGTGATAAATTGATTCCTTAATTTTAGGAATAATTTTGAGTTTTCACAATTTTATTAGTTGGTTTCATATATGACATGGTGAATCTAATTCATATAATAATTTCTCCATTAAATGATTGCCACCATTAAGCAAAGTTAAGTGAAAAAGTTGTAGAGTTGACAATGTAGTCAAACTTTGTTGTTTCAGCTTCTATTATTTTTGTTTCTTTCAGTCATGTGGTTGATACATGTTAGAATTGATCTTATTGAAAAGTTGGAACTCCCTGCTACTGGAAAAGTTGTTGACATGTCTACTACTTAATCGAAATCAAATGAGCAGTGATGGAATTTACCTAATAAGTTTAAATTCAATGAAAATTGTCTTAATAGATAAAATGACCCTTGAACTCTCAATTGCGACAATTAAGCATTCCAATTATCAATTTTGAGGCAATTTAGTCCCACATTGAATGGACTTTGGTCACGTGAAATAAAAGAAGTAAAATACTCAAATTTGATAGATAAAATAGCCCTCAAACTTTAACAAATACGAATAAAATAGCCCTCTTTGACAAAATAGGACAAAATGGCCCCTAAAGGGGCTAAATTATCCCAAAATTGGAAATTAGAGGGCATAATTGTTCTAATTGAAAGTTCAGAGATCATTTTGTCCTTTTAGTGATAGTTCGGGAGCTATTTTGTCTATTAAGCAAATTAAAATTGTAATTTGCAATAGTAGTAGTACTGCTCCACCCTTTTTTCAAGTTATATGTAAAAAATGAAAATTGTAATTTGCAATAGTAGTCACTTGAAAGTTCAAGTATACTTCTTTATAATAAATACTTATATTTGAGTGCATTTAGACTGTGATGTGGTAATATTTAAATTTTTTGTAATTCATCAGATTTATGTGCATCAACGCTGCATCATATCATTTTCTTAGTGCAGTTAAGCTTATTCATTCATACATTTTTATTCATTTAACTAGTTCAGGCCTTCAGGGTAAATAAAAATGTCTTTCAATTGACAAAGTCTTTCTATAGCAAATCTTGGTCACCTTATTTTCATTTTACAGATCTACGTGTGTATATATATATATATATGTTAATTGAGGATTTGCTCCATGCTTATATTGTCTTTTGACGGGTTCTCTAAATTGTCTTATATAGAGAATTTACGATAGCATTACAATTAGCCTTGTGTTACAATTTGTGATTTGTACTCATCATTTAGATATGCATTGCGTACTGACATAAGATCCAATGGACCTTCAAAAGCCCCATCTCTTGTTTCCTTGCTAGGTATGCTATTCTCTTTCTTTAAAAGGTCCTTGCTTGTTATGAATTCACTGGAATAGAATCTGTTAAATGTGAAACATTTTGTATTTTCGTTACATCAACTTACTCTTTGAAACGTGAAGTGGACTTTTTCATTGTAATAGATTGTAGTAGGTGTTTATGGAACTGTTGTGTAGTGTGCATAGATGAGACAGATATGTGTAAACTTTGTCCGCTTTAGATAATTGTTTTATTTTATGTATTCGAAAGCTTTTGTAATCCTTTGTTCCTTTTACGGATCCAGGTTAGATGGATCTCCAAGAAACCGTAATACCCGAGGATGAGCAGAAACAAGAAACCTGAATCGGGGCACTCCCTGTTTTGGCACAAATATGATCAACTGGAGAAATTAGAATTTAGTAATAATTTTGACCACCATACTCTTCTTCTCCAAAAGTTGTGGTGTATAAGAGCTACTGTAAACTCTCAAGCCCTAAACTAGGTTAAATGCTTTAAGTACATATACCTTGGATTTAGTTTCAATGTATTAAGTACATTTATATATACTAGTCCCAAGACCCGCGCTCCGCGCCGGGGTTCTGGATCGAAAATTATATGATATTAAATAGATCGTCAATCGAAACGACTAAATTTCGGAAGCACTTTTTAGAATTGAAACATAAAAATTGGCTTTCAAGTCCTTCACCTTCATGGAAGTCGTAAATTATGTAATAATCTTTACACCGACTATTGAACAACTTCAATCGGATACATGAATCAAAATTAGATAGGCCGTGAAGCGAGAACACCAAATTTCGGAAAACATTTTTGAGAACTGAAACCTCAAAATTGGCTTTTGAGTTCTTGATGAAAGTTGCAAGTCATTAAATTATCTTTCAATAGACACTTGAATCACATTGATCGGACAAATAGAACAAAAAGTAAAAGAATTAACGTGTCCAACCCAGAATTTGTAGGATTAAATAGCATAAAAAATGAAAGTATGAGGGTCATTTGATAAATAATCCAGGGAAAAAATATTTATTTATGGAGTCCAAACATAAAAATTTCATCTTGAGCTCTCCACGAAACTCATTAATCAAATTCAACTTTCAGGCCCTTGACGAAAGTCGTAGATCATGCAATAACCTTTTAACCGACACTTGAATAATTTCAATCGGACATGTGGACCGAGAATTATACAATATCAATAGACCAACAATCAAGACAACAAAATTTCAGAAGCATTTTTTAAAATCAAAACATAATATTGATTCAGATGCTTGAAGTCATCTATTCTTCCAATGTTTCAGATGCTTTAAAAGTTCAATAAATATTGGACAATTGGACATCAAAAAGCTTCAACGGGGTTCCAATGTAAAGAAATATTCTGATGGAAATAATTATAAGACAAATTGATGTACAAGGTTTTGAGTTGTAGCAAATGAATTCTTTCTGTCTAGATTTTATTATGCAATATAAGTCCATGGCACATTACAGAACCTTTTCACCTGTGTGTTATTGTAGATCAGTACATGCCAAACTTAACAGAAAACTCTATATACATCAAGCAAACAACAAATTAAATAGCTTAGAGACCAGACTGATCTTCAATGAAAACACTATGCCTGAAAATTTGCATAAAATATCATTGGTCACGTCTAGTCACCTTAATTGTTTGATGTTTCAGACAGAAGTGGTTCTTCTAGATTTATTCTGCAATTCTTGTCAGAAAATTCTTCAATAACAACTTGTATAACGTTTGACTGATTCTCGAACAGCATTGAATCTGTCTCTTGTATCATGTCTTCAAGGTCTTTTGCTTTTCCCCATAGGACAAGATACAAACCAATTATCACAGCAAATGCACCACTCAAGCTGAAAATGAAATAGCGAACAAGACAATTAGCCAATGGAAGCATTATCAAAAGAATTAACTAATTAAAATTCATGTCAAGTTAAATGGCTTTAACCTTTGTGCCCTTTGACCTTGTACGATTTTGACGTTTTGCCCCCTAAATTTTAATTTTGGACGTTTTGCCTACTGAACTTTCAATTTGGAGCCATTTTAGTCCCTCTCAAATGATATTGCTGACATGGCAATGCCACATCAGCATCTTGGTCGGACGTGGCATTGCCACATCAGCAATACCGTTTGAAATGGACTAAAATGGTTTCAAATTGCAAGTTTAGAGGCAAAACGTTAAAATTGTACAAGTTTAGGGGGAAAAAGGACATTAAGCCCAAGTTAAATTATTTATGTAAGAATTCACTTCCTTTCCCTTGGGAAATGAATATATATTATATAGCTAGAGTCAACTACGTACCTTCATGTATATGTTTCCGTATGTAGTATAGCAGCAAAGAAGGCAACAAAGCCTGTGGCTAATGGTTGGTACATTACTGAGTATAATGGACTCTTTCGGAGATGTACCAAGCTTGAACACAAAAGGAACCCGCTGTTACAATACCCTATTTCATGCAGAGAATGAAAAGCTTTATGGTCTGAACAATTCAACATTATGGTTTAGGAATTTAAACAGAGAATGGAAAGCTAACCGTATAGAAACAGCTTGCTAACTCTAAATATGAGTTCACGCTCCAAGCCTCAACTTTTCTCTCCAATAAAAGTGCAATTATTCCCGAGTGTAATGCAGCCAAGAAACACATCCAACAAGATGAAGATAAATAATCAGAACGACTTGTCCTAGTTGGGACCTGTTTCAAAAATCAAAAACTAATTTAAATATACGGATCTAGTTGTTCAAATATTGTGTACAAGTTGATCGACCCGCGCTGGTGCTACGGGTATTTTTTTTTTTAGAATTGTTATTTATCACCATACATATATTAAAAGATTTTCGTCGTAAATTTAAAATGGAGACAGTACTTTGACATGTTTATTGGGATTGTTCTATTTCCTTTTTTAAGATACAAATTTTTCAAACAATAATCAACGGGAAAAAAAAGTCAATAAATGCAGCACTTGTGGAATTGACAAATGGGAGGGTGCAATTAATTAAATCTGGTTCTAGAAATCTTGTAAAGGAATATGACATGCGACTTTTTGAGTCATTTGTCAATTGAGAAATGACCAAATAGTTTAGTTATTTAATCCCCTCAAGAATAAAAAATTAGGACATTTAAGTAATCTGCCAAGTAGGTAAAGACGAAAAATGTTAGTTCTCTAGCTCATCATCCATCCTTGATGGGGATCATTTATTAATTCCACTACTCTATTCAAGTCCATTGAGAAATGACCAAAAATATTACTTATTTAATCCCCTCAAGAATAAAAAGTTAGGACATTTAAGTACTCTGTCAAGTAGGAAAAGACGAAAAAAATAAGTTCTCTAACTCCAAAAGCAAGTCTTGGTAGGGATCTTTTAGTAATTTCACCCAACTTATCATTAATTCGGGGTAGGGATCTTTTAGTAATTCAACTACTTTATTAAAGTCAATTGAGAAATGACCAAAAAGTCTAGTTATTTAATCACCTGAAGAATCAAAAGTTAGGGCATTTAAGTAATCGGCCAAGTGGGAAAAGATGAAAAAAATTAGTTCTCTCGCTCCTCATTAATCCGGGGTAGGGATCTTTTAGTAATTTCCATATGTTTATTCAAATAATATATACAACAACAAGTTGATCGGTCCGCGCTGGCGCTACGAATGTTTTTTTTAGGATCGTTATTTATCACCATGCATCTATTAAAAGATTTTTGTCGTAAATTTAAAATGAAGACAGTGTTTGGACGTGTTTACCGGGATTGTTCTATTCCCTATTTAAGGTACAGATTTTTCAAAAAATAATCGACGAGAAAAAAAAAACAAAGTCAATAAATGCAACACTTGTGGAATTGACAAATGGGAGGGTGCAATTAACTAAATTTGGTTCTAGAATTCTTGTAATTAACAAAAAGGTAAGGGGAAAGAAGGAAATAAAGGAATATGACATACGACTTTTTGAGTCATTTGTCAATTGAGAAATGACCAAAAAGTTTAGTTATTTAATCCCCTCAAGAATAAAAAATTAGGACATTTAAGTAATTTGTCAAGTAGGTAAAGACGAAAAATGTTAGTTCTCTAGCTCATCATCAATCCTTGATGGGGATCATTTATTAATTCCACTACTCTATTCAAGTCCATTGAGAAATGACCAAAAATATTACTTATTTAGTCCCCTCAAGAATCAAAAGTTAGGACATTTAAGTAATCTGTCAAGTAGGAAAAAACGAAAAAAATAAGTTATCTAACTCCAAAAGCAAGTCTTGGTAGGGATCTTTTAGTAATTCCACTACTCTATTAAAGTTTAGGACATTTAAGTAATCTGCCAGGTAGGTAAAGACAAAAAAGATTACTTCTCTAGTTCATCATTAATCCGGGATAGGGATCTTTTAGTAATTCCACCCAGCTTATCATTAATTCGGGATATGGATCTTTTAATAATTCCACTACTCTATTAAAGTCAATTGAGAAATGACCAACAAGTCTAGTTATTTAATCACCTCAAAAATCAAAATTAGTTAGGGCATTTAAGTAATCGGCCATGTGGGAAAAGACGAAAAAAATTAGTTCTCTCGCTCCTCATTAATCCGGTATCAGGCTTTTATGGAAAGAGTCACTACAACACACATGGCTTGTAGAGGCAAACCAATTTGGGGCAATTAGCTTATGTTGGGCATTATTTTTAGTAGGCTAGCCCAAGGCCAATGACAATTGCCCAAAAAATTAAAGCAAGCCCGTAAGTTACATAAATCTAGATGCTAAGCCAATTTATAGGTCCAAATGACAAAAATACATAGAAGTTAATACCGGTTGGCATCATCCAAAATTCCAAGGAAAATTGAACTTTTTTTTAGGGGAAGGAAAATTGAACATGAATAAACTACTTAGATGCAATTGAAGTAACTTCTAAAGGTTAGTACTCATGTCTGATTCATCCAACTATCATCATCCTAAGTTGATGTCCCTGCAGACAGAAGTGGTTTTTCTATATCAATTCTGCAATTATTCTCATCAGAATATTCTTCCTCTAAATTGTTTGGTTGTTTTTTAAGCAGCCTTGGATCTGTCTCTTGTTTCATCTCTTCAAGTTCTTTTGCTTTTCCCGATAGGAAAACGTATAAACCAATTATGACAGCAAAAGCACCAACCAAACTGAAAAGTAAACCAAACAATACAATTAGCCAAGGAAGCCTATTTGTCCAAATAATTAATCAAAATTGGTTAGTTTTCATTTAATATAAGTTAATTTTAATTTCCCCTCAGCAAAAAGCATGATAGATATACCTTCCTACATATGTTTCCTCATGGAGTACTAGAGCAGAAAAGAAGGCCACAATAACTGTACATAGAGGATTGTACATTGTTGCATAGAGTGGACCTCTAATCGAAGTGCACCAAGTTAGAACATAATAGTAAACTGCCAACACAATGCCCTGTTTTACCAAATAAACAATTATTAAGTAATTTTTTTTGGCCAAAATTATTATTAAGTAATTAAGATCATACATATAGCTAGGTTTTTAATTTAATAATATATAGTGTAAGGATTATTAATTTATTAAAGAAATGAATGCTGACCGTTAAAAAACAGTATGTTAGCTCTTGATTTGAGTTGAGAATATTCCAAGCTTCAAATTTTCTCTCTACAAATAGTGCAAATACTCCTGATTGTAATGTGGACAAGAAACACATCCAAAATGTTGATTGTAAATTATCAGGACAACTTTCTATGATCGGGACCTGTTTCATCAGAAATTGGGAATAGAATTTAG
Organism: Corchorus capsularis; assembly: GCA_001974805.1. NCBI lineage: Eukaryota > Viridiplantae > Streptophyta > Magnoliopsida > Malvales > Malvaceae > Corchorus > Corchorus capsularis. The sequence continues at coordinate 5,773 of AWWV01013126.1, read as the reverse complement.
ATCTAATGATCATCAAGTTTAAATGTGTCATGAAAGAATAGGTGGCTAGAATGATTCATATATAATCACTCTTCGATTATTAATAAAATTTGCCTTTCAAAACAAAAAAAAAAATTGGCGAGAAACCTGCATGATGGCCCGAAGTGCCCAAGCCAAGTTGCTTCCAGTTAGAAGCAAACAACCCAGTAACCATCTTTTATCACCTCCCTGCAGGCTGAAGAGATACTTAATTGATGGTGATGATTGCATTGCTGTGTTTAGGAGCTTTGGACCTTTGAGAAATGACATGGAAATGGCTCCACTAACACAGATTATGGTCCCTAGTATTTTGGCAAAACTTGCCAAGCTCTTGAAATTAATTCTCTCAAACCTGCGCAGATTGAGATAACGGAATTGTTAATAAAGCCTTTTGCTTTAAAAAAACTAAAAATAAAAATAAAAATAACAAAATTGTTAAGAAAGAGGTACTATGGCATATGAGCTACCTTACTTTCATAGCATTTGAGAAAGTTGAACCTAAGCAAATAGTCAACTAAATAACCGACATAAACCTATCCTATGTAGGAAATCTTAGAAGTTCTTGAAGCAAATTCCAACGGACAATATACATATACTCCCTCGGTCCCCAATTACATATCCATCCTTGGTCAAACAAAGCTAAATTTTGACCATTTTTAATAAAAAATATATAAAGCAATTTTTTTTAAAAAAATAACACTTATAAACTTTGAATTACAAACTTTTTAGTACATATTTTTTTAAATTAAATTTTACATATTTTTTTTTATAAACAATGGTCAAAGTTTAGTGTTTTTTTTTTTATAAAAAAAAATATATATTACACTCATTTTAGTGTTAGTTGACCAAGAGTGGACATCTAATTAGGGACTGAGGGAGTTTTTTTTAGGAGGGATTCAGTTACACCCGCATATATGTTACACTCATTTTATTTTTTATTTTTTTTGAGATAAAAATCATTTTCATTTCTTGAAGAAATTGGGATTACAAACGCACATGAATTTTAAGATAATAATCATTTTCATTTCTTGAAGAAATTGGGATTACAAACGCACAGGAATACCCGTACACCGCTACATGATTAGCTACATTACCGAAACGCTAATCTATAAGCGCCAACAAACCCCTTCCACATCTAATTACAAAGTAAATAAATATCTAAGTCCAAACATAAACTAGCTACCAACAAATAAACAAACAAATTACAAACAAACTCACATTCCGTGAGAGTTGAACCCAAGACCTCATGATCTGGGTAGGCTGGAACTAAGAGTCCAGTACTCTACCACCGAGCCAAATGCCTGATGGCAAGTTACACTCATTTTTTACAATCTTTTATGTCTTTCTTTAAGATTATATTTTCCTAATTCGGCTAAATTTTGTTTTTTAACTACATATTTGATGCATAACAGTGTCCATCATTGTTAAAATCGTTAAAATATATGTTTTTTTTAAAGGAAAATATATGTTGAAAATATTGTAAAATGTTAGAGTATATATATGATCGAGATATCTTATATACCTATATACCTGAAATTTTACATGCATGATCCATGTAATAAGAGTATTATATCCAACAATTGACTTTTTAAAGTATTAATCTTAGATATATTGTTACGAGATGTACAAAATAAGTTTGTTAACATCTGGTGTAAAATGATTTGGAACAGGCAAAATCTTTGGTAAATATCATTAAAACTTTCTAATTAAGTTTCAAATTCAATAATAACAATCCTAAATGATAAATGATGACATAGAAATCATTTCATTAATTAGGCAAGTTTCGAGATCTTATGTACGCAACCACCCTCGTTTACCCACCAAACTCAGGTGTGTGACATGGATCAATTCCGGATCAGTCAGAGTAAATTTCTGGATACCGAATGGAAAACCAAAATTCGGGAGACTAGAAGTAAACATGTCTTGTTGGTGAGTAATCCAATTGTCACAAATATAGGTTAACTTGGAATCAATTTTTTTTAAAGAAGTATTAACTTGGAATCAATTGATTAATTATGCATATTTACCTTAGAATGGTTGCGATAAGAAAGGTGACCACGGGAACCAGATTAGCCATTGCACTCGCTATTGTTGAAGATGATAAGAATAGCCCCTCATTATACATATTCTGCATAAGTGCAATACTGCAAACATAATTTCATGTTAATAAGAAGTCATATATATATATATATATATATATATATATATAGTAAATAAAAGGAAAACACTTTGGAATTAAACCAGCACTTACCCGACAAAAGATGCCAAAAATATCCAACCAAAGCTCTTCAATCCCAAACATGACCTGAATATATGTCCCCTGCACCCAACAAGAGGAAAAAAAAGGTCAGATAAAAGAAAATTATAAGATAATTGATGAGAAAAACAAAAATATTAAGTTAAAGAGTTATAATTTTTACCTCCCTGACATGACAGCTATGATTACAAGGCACAAGGTTGCTACACCCTGCCTATAAAACACAAAGACAGAGGAACTCATCCCCTGTAATAGTGCAGCCCTAGATAAGAGATTAAATGCTGCTAAACCGAATTGCACTCCAATCATGGCTAAAGCCGGCTTGTAATTATCTATCTTTCCCATGCTTATGATACCTTAAAACTTTCAAACATGGACATATATGTAGATGCATGACTTCTATTTATATGCACACAAACTAAATCAAACAAGGTTTGAGTTGTAAACAGACAAACAATAATTTAAGTAAGTGCGGAAAACGTTAAATATTAAATAATTGAATTGAAATAATCTATGATCACATCCACATCACGTGGACAAAAATTTAATCCAATATGTTGATTGAGTCAATGAGATTTACTTTCAACTTATATTTTTTACTTGTATATAAAATAAAAAAGAGAATTGTCATAATTTTTCAGACAATTTATTTAAATAAGAAGATGGGTTTCAACGTGTGATCATGAGTGGCACAAATATATTGACTATGCATCATGGTAAATATTATCTTATAATAAGTTCTTTCTTTCATATATATACTAGGAACATATTTACCCGCGGTTCTTTGCGGGATGATTTGACCTTTTATATATATATACTAGTTTTACCTTTCACGTGCGTTGCGTTGTACGTGGCCGAACTTGTTTAAATAAAGAAATTATTAAAATAATTAAAATTAATTAAGAGTCAAAACATCCAATTATTGTAAAATAATTTGAAAGGAAAAAAGAAAAAGGGTATATCAAGATAAGTGCTGAGCCTTGACCTTTAGGGGTAGCTAGAAGTAGGGAAGCGGACCAAACTTCAGCTGCGGTCTTATGATCTAAAATCCTAGAGCAAGGAATGTTTTGGTGACATCCATAAACGGAAACATCGAGTTTTAGCTCGGTTAAATGGGATTCATAAGAAACTATGCTGAGACAGCAAAGCCGTATTGATTGGCCCAAATTTTACCAACTTTAAATATTAATATATATATATATATATATAACTAATTATTTTCCATCACCTCTGGCATTTGAATATTTCTCAATAATTCCTTTACGAATTAGCAATACCTTAATACTCCAATCTTTTTGCGAGACTTCTAAATCTCGGATATTTGTTAACTTTGAAGGAGAAGACATTTTCTGCCTAACATATTAAATAAATTATTAATTAGAAAAAATATATGAAACCAAACAAAACAAAATCCAATAGAATTTTTGAAATAAGTTTAAGAACGAAATTTTTTGATCATGGGAAACAGAAACTATAGCAAAAATTATAATATATATAATTTATTATGGAATTTAATTGGCATGGAAAAGCAAATTATGGAAATAGGAAAAAAAATACAAAATAAAGTAAAGTTACAGCATGAGCCATAAGGTATTAAATTTAGTAATACAGGTCTCATATTTGGTTTGTTCAAATTGTTCCATATAGAGTTGCATATTGCATACTTTAAAGTTCAGATTATCTCTGTTTCTTACTTTGATAATCAAAATTTTAGTAAGAATTTGAATTTTAGCAAATATGTTCTTACTTCAAATCAAAGACCCTATTGGCTATTTCCCTCGAAGAAATATTCAAAGTTTGTAGCAGCATAATGTCTGCATCTGCTGTCCTTCCTGTGAGCATTCGTCTTTGTATATCATTATTAATCCATTCTAATTATCATAAAGCAAGTAATTTTGAATTTCATTATGCCAGTTTTCTCTCACCCCTGAATTTCCCCTGTTTTCTAATTTTCAATATGTAGTAATTGACTAATTGTGAAAACGATTATGAAGAAGACTTAATTAAGTTCCATCACAATTTTCGACTTTCTTTTCACAACGAAGATGATCTTAGGGTTGTTCGCTGCGTAGCAAATCACCAAGAAAGAATTCGAAAACTATATCTACTTAATTTAAGGTGATTACAAGAACCAGAAGCGTTAAATCTTTCCAATTTCTTTGAGTTGGGAATGGGTTTGGCAAACCTTTTCTTTTCGAGATATCAAGTTCCATAAGGAGATTGCTTTCTAGGAATAGGAAATAGAAAGAAGACGAACAGACTCAGAGAAAAGAAGGCATTACCGGGAAATCGACTTGAGACCAAAAATACCTTCTAATTAAGCGATCGCCCAAACTATATAATTGATTTCAAGAATTTACTTTGAATTTAATTGGAAAACGTAACAAAACAACCCTGGATTCTTTAATAGTTGATGCGGCTGCATTTCCTTCCTTTCAACTCATCTTGGAGAGTGACTCCAAAACTGTTATATCTTGGATTTTGAATCCCAATATTAGGCCAATGGAAGTACAATTACCTTTTTAATAGGCTTTCGAATCTGTTGGGTATCATTGGCAATGTTTCTTTTGTTCATATTTATATGGAGACAAATTTTTTTGCAGACTCCTTGGCCAAGCTTGGTGTTACTAGAACATCAAACTTGGTTGCTTGGTTGTAATTTTCTTTTCCTCTTAATAAAATTTTACCTTTCAAAAAAAAAAAAAAACAACCCTGGAACGTGACGAGAGCAATTTTGAACGCAGGATGGTACCAAGCAGAGCAATTTTTAATACAGAAAACATATTTTATAAACCACAGCATATTAGAATAGATGTAAAATAGTTTGTGAATAGATGGGAGATTTAGTTTGTTTTTATATAGGTGCAGTATTCAAGTCCTAATCCTTGTAGGATAGAGTGCAATTTAAAATTAAAATCCTTTAATAGTTAGGACTTGTAATTAATTTAATTATACTGTGATGTATAAAAAAGTATAGATAACATAAAATTGGTCGGAGAACCTCTGCTGGCGCTAGACTCATCGGAAAGCCTAGACAGGCAATCTTTTTTTTTGGTAAAACAGACAGACAACCTTGACTAAACGAATAGACACCATAATAGCCATAATAGCTATTCATACATTCCGCTAAAAGGAATAAAGCAAAGAGGAATGAAGCAAAATTGACTATCAAATTTAATATACTATATATTTAAATTGAGAGAAAACAAAAAAAATTACTTTTTTATAATTTAATATACGTATTATAATCTAAAATTAATTGAATAATTAAAATATTTTTTTATTAATGGCAATTTAGAGATATATTTTTTTAAAAAGGTTATAATTGGAAATATGTTTTAAAAATAAGGGTACAATCGGAAAACATAAAGTTTTCCCTTATTCGTACTTTTATATATAGTATAAATATAGATATATATATATATATATATTTGGATAATTTTGACCTTTTATATTGTCATAATAAATATAATATATATTTTATTTATTTATGTAAAA
>AWWV01013125.1:0-17290 GCA_001974805.1 Corchorus capsularis | reverse complement strand
TGAAAACTTTATTTATCCAAAAAAAAATTCTAGAAAACTTTATATTTAAGAGTTTATATGTAAGTTTTACTATTTTGTGCATCATTTTAACTTTCTCCTAGCTAATTAGGTAATGAAGTTTTTCTATGAACTTATTAATTTCAACTTTGCGAGCAATTTTTTTTTATAATTAAAACATATTATTACCCAGCAGAAGCATAAATATTTTACAATTTACAGATCATTAAGCATGATTACAGAAGGTTACAAAGAAATCAAGTAACAAGGGAACTTAGTTAGTAATTCTTGGGATAGCTAAGTTCAAACTGGTGCAAATCTTCCTATTAACAAAATCATATTTAACTCCAGTTAAACCATGAAGTTTATGCTTGATAGTAGAGGTTTTCATGGGCCAGGTTCGGGCCGGGTCTAAGCTATAATATATACTTATATAATTTGTCCAAGCCTAGCCTGCCCCGACTAAACGGGTCTATACTTATGTCCAAACCCGTCCAATTAAAAAAAACTTTGTTCAAGATCCGTCCAAGCCCACTCGTTTAGTAATTAAATATATATTATTTATTTATTTTTAACTCATTATTTATTATTCAAAATTTATTTATTATTTATTTATTAATATATTATATTTAAGATAGTAAAGCTTAATTAACATATATACTTTTTATCAAAATAGTTATAATTTACACATCTAATGAATATTTTAACTAATCAATCTAATTTAAAACAAAGAAAATAATCTAATTATTTAACTATACAGGCTGGGCCGGGTTTTTATAGCTAAGACCAAGCCCGACCCATTTTGTAAACGGACCATAAAATTTTGTCAAACCGTCCAACGGGTTTCAAATTTTTATCCAAGCCCCCCAAATATCGGACGGGCTTACGGGCTTAAGCAGGTAGCTCGACCCTTGAACAGGTCTACCGGATAATATCTCCCACTTTCATGAAAACTGTGTCCACTGTCTGAGGTTGTTTCCCCTAATATCTTGCATTCCTTATACCAACTAGATATTGTAATAGAAAGCTGTCCAAGCAAGTTTTAGCACTGTAGAAAGCAATGACTCACCCTTAAAACCTGTAATAGCCCATTGAAACTCATAATCTCAATCTCTAGCTGCACGAGAAAATTCACATGTGATGAGCACCTTCTGCCATACAATCTTTGAGAAGTCACACGAAAAGAAGAGGTGATTTTTGGTTTCATCATGAGAATTACGTAGTAGACAGTCCTGGCTTTCCAATTCAATGCCCCACTTTGCTAATTTATCTTTTGTAGGCAATCTATTGAGGATTACTAACCAAGAGGTCAAGGCGAGCAATTTTTTGTTCTTAATAATGGAGGGAAACTAGATTTCAAATCTAAAGAGTGATAAGCCTTAGCTAAACATACTCTAATTGTATTTTCAATTTACATTTGTAACTCATGTACATTTCTTAGCCTAAACATTATCCTTTAAGTTGTATTTATAATTGTACACACTCAATACAAACAGAACACTTTTTCCCAACATTATTTTGTTATCTCAAACCTTTATGGTATCAAGAGTTCAAAAACTCTAACGAGTCTCTTTTTTCCTGGTTTTCTTCTTCCCACCCTCCTCCTGCTCAAATCTCCTAGTCCCACTATTTCTTCCGCAAATTCAATCACACTAGCATCTAGCTCTCTCTTTTCCAGCAAGAACCTACCTTTGTTTAGTATCAATGTTGTGGCACATTTGCCAATTAAGCTCACCACCTCCAATTTCCCTTCTTGGAGGACCCAATTTCAATCCCTTCTCATCGGATTTGACCTAAATGGATATATTGATGGCTCGAATCAATGTCCACCAAAGGAAATTAAGAAAACAGGAACCACTGACATGGTTCCAAATCCAGCATATGAACACTGGTTAAGGCAAGATCACCTATTTCTTCGTGGAATGATAGCATCTTCTACCGAAAGTGTGGTTTCTCTCCTTGCGTCAACCACTTCTTCCTTCGTAGCATGGGAGAAACTCAACAAGCTGTATGCAAACAAATCCAGATCGCGAATGACGACACTAGGAGAAAAACTCACAACACCTAGAGGGACTAGAACCATTGCTGAGTACTTTCAAGCATTGAGAAGTACAACTGATGAGCTTGCTTTGATCAACACTATGATCTCTGAGGATGAGCTTGATATACATGCTTTGAATGGTGCGGGACCAGAGTACAGAGAAATCGCAGCTGGCGTACGAGCTCGAAAGTCATACTTCTTCTTTGAAGAGCTCTTGGAGGTTATGAAGAACTTTTCAAAAGCAACAAGCCTCATCTGATTTCAGCATTCTCACATCATAATATGAAAACAGAGGCAATGCAAGGCCTAGGTAGTAGGTAGAGGTAAGTTTAACAGATTTTCATCTAATCAATATGTTTATCCAAAGCAATACCTCAATTCTAATCACACTGGGAAATGAATAGTCTGCGAATATTGTAATAAGCCAGGGCATTCAATAAGACCTTGCTATCAAATTAGGCCGAAAAAACAAGTCCAGCTGCCAATATAAGCACCACTCAATCTCATGTAGAGTGGCTTGTTGACTATGGTGAGAATCATAATGTCACCAACAAAGTTCAAAACCTCCAATTTGCTTAAGAATATGATGGATCAGATGATATTCTCATTGGCAATGCCATACGCCTCAAAATTTTTCACACTGGTTTGATTTCCATTAACCCATCTACTCACCCTTTGTCTTTAAATGATGTTCTTTGTGTCCCTCAGTCCAAATCCAATCTACTTTCAGTTTCTAAATTATCTGAATCTAATGATGTTTTTATTGAATTTTTTTTTCTAAAAATTTCTTGTGAAGGACTTGCACACAGAGGAGATAGTGGCACATGGCTTGAATAGAGGACTTTACTATTTTTCCAACAACAATCCACCCATATTTGAACAAAAAGCATTGGAATTGCTAGGAACTAAAACTGATATGGAAACATGGCACCAGAGGTTCGGGCATCCCAATTCCAGTATTTTGCATTCTATTTAAATTCATTTGCATTACCTTGTTCATCAGATAAGCATTTCAGCTCCTGCAATGCATCTTCATGCAATAAAAGTCATTGTTTACCATTTTCTACCTCTAATGTTACTAGTAGAGATCATTTAGATGTCATTTACACTGGTGTATGGGGTCCTACAAGGATAACATCTGATCAAGGGTTTAAAAAATTATGTGGCATTATAGACTTGTTCACACGATACACTTGGTTGTATCCCATGAAGTTCAAATCTAATGTCTATCTTTTATTTCCAAAATTTAAAATTCTTGTTGAGAACTATTTCAAAACAAAGATTGTAATTGTTTTCTCAGACTGTGGCGGCGAATTTGAAAAAGCTCAAAGATTTTTTCTCAAACCTTGGCATACAACACCTCCAAACGCCTCCTCACACACCTCAACATAATGCAATTGTTGAAAGAAGACACATATCAATTGTTGAAAAAGGTTTGACTCTCATGCATCTATGCCTCTAAAATACTGACCTTATGCTTTCGCTATTGTTGTTTATCTTTTAAACATAATGCCAACTGAAGTTTTGGAAAGTCAAAGTCTCTTTCAAAAGCTCTTCCAACAGGAACCAAATTTTGAAAAACTCAAAGTGTTTGGCTGTTTGTGTCACCCTTGATTGAAACCTTATAATACTCAACACAAAATGGAGGCAAAGTGTAGACCACGCGTTTTCATTGGTTATTCCAAAAATCAAAGTGCATATTTGTGTTTGGATTTATCAAGCAATAAAATCTTTGTGTCAAGACATGTTATTTTTGATGAAACAAAACTGTCTTTTAAAAATTTTCCTGCATGCAGGACAGTCCATTACCTCTCGTGCTACTACTGAAATCTGGAATCACCCATTTGACAATGACATTGTACCCATTCGTCCCACTAATGTTTATTCTGCAGTTTCCCCAACCACATCAAATAGTGCCATTGAAAATGCCACTGCCATGATGCCACTAAATAATGTAGAAACACCACAAATTCCCCAAGCTGAATGATCGAGCCAAAAATAACCCTATTTTTATGGTTATTTTACTATGTTTTTGGGTCTATTTATGCTCTAATTTGCCTTATTTTGATGATATTTGTGTTTTGAGTCTTTAAGAGATGTGAAATTGGAAATTTGTTAATTTTCACTACTTTTGGAGCTATTTTGACGACTTTTTACACAGATAAGAGTAAAGTAATTTTGAGTATAGATTTGGAGATTCGAAGTTCGTGTTTTGAAGATTTCTTGAAGATAATTTGAAGACTTGAAGACCATTGAAGAATTATTTCAAGAAGCAAGAATTGAAGATTGGAGCTTAATTACAAAGGAATGAAGACAAGCCCGGAAGTTAAGGAATTTTGGATATTTTAATATGGGATCATACTCAGCCCATATAAACCTATAATTGGAGTTAAAATCCCAATTTGTGGGCTTAATATCCAAGGGAATATCCAAATCCCGCAATCATCCCGCAGATTTGCGATATAAGTCTGGTTTCAGTGCAGTCTCGCTAAAAAGGCCATTACTTTCTGCTCAGACGTCCGTTTTAGGCCCGTGAGTAGCCGTTGGAAAGCTAACTCCGAGATCTACAACTTTCCTTTAAAGACCAATGCCCAGTTCTGCCGTTTTCAAGCCCAAAATTGACGTCGAAGTTGTTGTGCGATTTCTGAAAATTTCAGGATCCTACTTTCACTTGGATTTTGACCCTAGGAAGAATTTTAAGCCAACTTTGAGACCAAGTCAGCCCCTAGAATGTCCTAGAGTCCTATCCTAAGTCTAATAGGAGTCTTTAGGTTATTTTTCTCCTATAAATAGTGACCTTAGGTCTAGGTTTTTATATATTCTCTCTTTAGAAAAATATATATTGTAGAATTGCTTGAAGATTTGGAGGAGAAACTCTAGGAGCCGCCGCCCCCCTCTTCTTCTTCATCCATAGATAAGTTTTCTTCTTCTTCTTATTTGTGGATGCTCACTCAATTCAAGAGTGAGTAATCCTTTTCTTTTCTCCAATATAGAATTGAATTGATCTCTTGACTTATATCATGGTGAGATTTTGTGTTTATATATGAGAATTTTTTAGGGTATTTCTTAAATCTCTGTTTTAATCCTATGTTAACTTGTTTTGATGGATTGGATCCGAACCTGTCTTGATAAATTGAGTTGCATTAGCTAGATTAGATCTTGAAGGACCAATTCGGATCTAATTATTAGTAGCAATTGGAAGAGAAGGACCAATTCCTTCCAAGAGAGATAAGAATCAACGGATAATTTTATTGTTTGTTGTGCTCGTTTATAAATTACTAGATCTTAATGCTTTGTTCTTGTCAATTATGAAACTGAACCAAGGTAATTAGTTGTTAAGAATAAAAGGGATAATTTAAGCTGGACCAAGGTAATTTTATCTAATTTAGGTAATTTAGGATTTAATTCCAAACAAGCTATCTAAGGTTTTCATAATTTTTAGATACCGATGATCCATGTTATTTATGTCAAGAGGGAGATTAATTCTATGTTGGAGGATTTTCTTTAATTGTTTTCTCAGTTTATTCACTGCTTTCTTATTAATAATTCTCTTTACTTTTCTTGTTTGATTTCTTAGTTAATTTTACTTGTTTGTTTGATTTAATTCAACTTTACTTCCAAAATTCTCTTTATTTTATTTTGTTTTTAAGAAAAAGAATAATAACCTATCTCTCTGTGGGATCGACCCCTACTTGCCCTAGCTATTTTTAGTTAGTAATTGTTGGGATTATTTTTATGATTGCTGACGACCGATCACTGAGCCTCTGATACAAACAGAACCTCTTCAGGCAACTAAAACTATTGACTTATCTCTTGTGTGTGCAGGTTCATCCCAGACAACATAAAAAACTGTTCCCCAACCAAGTAATCAACCTCAAAGAACACATTCTATGATTACTAGGTCTCATAATAATATTTTTAAACCCAAAATACTATATACTACCACTAAACATTCCTTTCCAGAAACTGTTGAACCTACCAGTGCCACTAATGCCATTAAAAATCCTCACTGGAAACAAGTAAAACTTGATGAATTGGAGGCTTTGAATAGAAATGGAACATGGGATTTAGTACTAGTTCCAACAAACTGCACCATTTGTAGGGTGCAAGTAGGTTTTCAGAGTTAAAAGGAATGCAGATGGCTCTATAGCTCGCTACAAAGCAAGACTTGTAGCTAAAGGTTTACACAACAACTAGAGGTCGAGTTTGTAGAAACATTTAGCCCTGTGGTAAAACCTATTACAATTAGATTGGCTCTCTGCCTTGCTCTCACTAATGGTTGGCCTCTGCAGCAACTTGATGTGAATAATGCCTTTTTGCAAGGTGCATTTAGCCCTGTGGTAAAACCTGTTACAATTAGATTGGTGCTCTGCCTTGCTATCACTAATGGTTGGCCCCGGCAACAACTTGATGTGAATAAGGCCTTCTTGCAAGGTGATCTTCAAGATGAGATTTACATGAAGGAACTTTGGTTTGCAAGTTGAAGAAGGCAATCTAAGGCCTGAAACAGGCACCACGTGCCTGGTATTGTGCTTTGAGCAATTTTCTCATCTCTTCTGGCTTCAAGAATTCTATTGCAGATACATCACTCTTCATATATAAGTCTGGTTATATACTTGCATATATGCTTGTATATGTTAATGATCTGATCTTGACAGGAAACAACAAAGAATTTCTTGCAACATTTATTCAGGTTCTGACTTCAAAGTTTTCCATCAAAGATCTTGGCAGCCTGCATTACTTTCTAAGAATTGAGGTAACCAATACTGCCTTGGTTCTTTTTCTTTCTAATCAAAACGCATTGCTGATCTGTTGGAAAAGGCACACATGACTGGAGCAAAGAAATGTAGCACTCCACTGACAACCTCGAATGCACTAACACTTGATGATGGTACTACAAATGTTGATGACATTGAATTCTGAAAAGCTCATTGGTTCTCTTTAGTGTTTAACACTTACCAAGCCAGACATTTGCTATGCAATGAACAAGCTCTCACAATACGTACATAAGCCCACAACATTGCATCATCAAGCTCTCAAACGTGTTTTAAGAAATCTTGAAGGAACTATGTTGCATGACTTTCACATTAGAAGAGAAACCAAGCCTACACTTAGTGCCTACATTGACTCAGATTGAGTAGGAAATTCGGATGATAGGAAATCAATATTTGCATACATTCTTTATCTTGGCAACAATCCAATTTCATGGTGTTGCAAAAAGCAGAAAACAGTAGCAAGCTCTTCTACCGAGGTTGTGTATAGAGCCATTGCCTCTAGTGTCTCTAAGCTTACTTGGATTGAATCACTTCTTCATGAACTACATGTCACTTTACCTAAAGCTCCTCTTGTTCTTTGTGACAATCTACGTGCCACATAGTTGTGCTAATCCTGTTTTTTCACAGCAGGATGAAGCACTTAGCACTAGATTATTTTTTTGTACGAGAAAAAGTGAAGGAAGGTCAACTTAGAGTGAAACGCATCTCCACAGTCGACCAGCTTGCAGATGTTCTCACTAAGGCATTGTCCAAAGACAGATTCCTCATACTAATGTCCAAGATTAGTGTCACAAGTAGTCCCACCATCTTGCGGGGGAATAATGGAGGAAAACTAGATTTCAAATCTAATGATAGTGATAAGCCTTAGCTAAACATACTCTAACTATATTTTCAATTTACATTTGTAACTCATGTACATCTCTTAGCTTAAACAATATTATCCCTTAAGTTGTATTTATACCTTATACACACTCAATACAAATAGAACTCTTTTTCTCAAAATTATTCTGTTATCTCAAATCTTTACTCTTTGTTGCTTAATAAATTTATTTGGCTTAAGAAGTGAAACAAAAGATGCATGTGGCCTTGTCAACTTTAGCTAGCTAGTTGGAAACTGCAAGGAAAACTCGTGAGTCTTGTCCTAAAATTGCAAGTCAAGAACGTGAAAAAGAAAGTTGGTCCCTTATATTAAGCGGTAAGCAAATTTCCTGGTGAGGTGAACCAGGGGCGGATCCTTGTTATAGGTTAGGGGGGCCTTGGCTCCCCCATAATTGGAAAAACTGCTTTATAACCCCATTATATTTCTGTACATTTCTATATAGATACATTGAAATTCTTCAATTGGCCCCCCCTAAAATAATTTTATTAGAATTGGCCCCCCCAATGCCACTTGTCAAGATCCGCCCCTGAGTTGAACTAATGTACGTAGCATCAAATCAGTCTTTTAGGGAAGAGTCACTACTCACTACAACTTAAAAGGCTTTTAGAGGCAAACAATTTTGGGGAAGTTTTATGTTGGGCATTATTTTTAGTAGGCTGGCCCAAGGGCAATAAAAGGCCCAAAAAATTAAAACAAGTCAATAAGTTACATTGACCTAGACACCAAGCCCAATTGCTAGGTACAATTGACAAAATTGTTTCGAAGAGATATTCCTAGGTGCACTTACCAATGAAATGAAAATAATGGATTACGACGTATTGTCAGAGCAAAATTCTGGATACCGGGTAGAGAAAAAATTGAAGTAATTAATACCAGTCGGTATCATCCAGAATTCAAGGAAAACTGAACTTGAATAACTACATGCATTTGAAGTGATTTCGAATTGCTAAAGAAGTTAATTTAGTTTAATTTCTCACTATGAGATGGGTTCTATTGATAGTTGTCTTTATTTTTTGATATCTTTCCCTCCTCGTTTTCGAATTGCTTCTACTCTATTGTTTTCTGTATTGGTGCGTGTTTGATTTTGATTTTAAATGTTGGAGCGTTTTTACTACTATGTTCCATTTTGACGATTCCGATTTTGCTCTTATTTGGAAACTTTTGTATTTCAAATTTACACTCAATTTCTGTTTTTGCTGTTTATGATCTTGTATCAACGCTTCGTGGAGTCTTGGTGCGCGCGTGACCAGCTGACACGTGTTTCAAGGTAACACGACAGTTGTTACATGGTGTGGCGTAAGAGCATGACACTTACTATCCTATCAAATTTTAATGCAAGGAGAGTAATAATATGGTCTATTTCTCTTATTATAATATATATACTAAATGTTATTTGAAAGATTCAAGAAATTTACCAAAGGCCCCTTTTGAGGATCGATGAGGAGGCTTCATTTGAACTTTTTTTTGTCCTTTTTCTGTCTTTTCTCACTTGCCAAATTACTAAGAAGACCCTAGGTTAGTTTCTAGCCAGTTCTTGCCCTTGAGCCCTTTTTTGTAATTATCCTTTCCTTTCACATAAATGTTATAATAAATCATATCCCCCTTATCTCAACTTTTGCTAATGAACGCTAGAAATGTAACGACTTCTCTTCAGGCCTTTCATGTTGATCGTGTCGTCTATGACCATAAAAATAATCCCCACAATTAACTAACTAGAATAGCTAGGGCAAGTAGGGGTCGAATCCCACAGAGAAGGTTTATGTGATGAACAATAAAAAGATAGAAAGATCTTTTCCAAAAATCGATTAGAAAACAGGGGATTGTGAATAACAATTTAAAGAAAACACTTAAACTAAAAATCAAAGCAAAGCAAATCTAAATCTAAATCAAAAGCAAATTAATAAAGCAAACAATAATTATAAAGCATACTTCTTCACCAGTGGTTTCATTCAATCAAATTAACTATGGATCCTCGATTTAAAGGGTGAATTTCGCATCTTATTCTTGACTGACAACTGATATAGGTTTCCCAACATGTATTTTAGATAAAAGGCCGATCAAAGCTGCAGTTATCCCTATTATTCCTTCAGTGATCGATTACTTTCTTAGGGCTTAAAGATCACTTGAGAACAAAGCATTAAGAACAGTTAATTTACACACATGCCTACAAGTAGAACCATACGAAGAGAAATTTCTCGCCCTCCGGTAGACAAACACCCATCAGGCTGCGATCAAACAAACCTGATGCGCTACAAACAATCAAACTTGAGTGGTCAATTCTAAACTTGATCTAGCTATAGATCTTCCTCTTACATCATTAGTGGCCACATAACTCAAATAAGATTCAGAATCATAAAATTAAAACAGGGTTTTGACTACTATCATCAAGAACTTAACACAAAATTATAAGTATAGAAACCTCACCATAATCAATTGATTGAATTCACCAAAGGATCAGAAGTATTAAGGATTTAGCTACTCATGGATTTAGGAAAATCCATGAGAAGCATAAGAATACTTACAGGACTGGGGAGGAACGATTTCTCCTCCTTGAAACCCTAGGGACGTCGCACCCCTCTATGGCTAGAGAGGGTGTCGACTTCTCCCTCTTCTAAAACTAGAGAAAACCCTTAAAACTAAAGAAAGGTAGAAAAAGAGAATAATCTAAAATTTGTGGATTGTGAAGTTGTGTGTAGTATACTCCAAGTAGGATTAGGTGTCATCCTAGAGTAGGATCCAAGTTAGATGATGACTCTAGAATTTCCTGGAATTTTCTGGAATTGTGCAGTGATTTCGACTTCAGTTTCGGGCTTGAATTTGGCAGATCTGGGCTTTACACTTCAAAAGAAAGTTGTAGAGCTCGGAGTTAGGTTTCCAACGGTTACTCATGGGCTTAAAACGGACATCTGAGCAGAAAGTTATGGTCTTTCTACGAAGACTGCGCTGAAACCGGGCCTATATCGCAAATCTGCGGGATTATTGCGGGATTTGGATATTCTTTTGGATATTAGGCCTATTAATTGGGATTTAAACTCCAATTATAGGTTTATATGGGCTGAGTATATTCCCATATAAATTATCCAAAAATCCTCAATTTCAGGGCTTCTTCTGGACTTGGCTTCAATCCTCTGCTAATAAAGCTCCAAATCTTCAATTTTGCTTCTTGAATTAATTCTTCAATTGTCTTCAAATCTTCAAAATATCTTCAAACACGAACTTCGCATCTTCAAATCTTCATTCCAAATGGCTAAATCCATAGTTGAGTAAAAAGTCTCCAAAATAGCTCCAAAAAGAGTGAAAAACAATAAGTTTTCACTTTTCTTGTCTTCAGGACCTAAAAACACAAATACTAACAAAATAGGGTAAAAACACATAAAAATAGCAAAAAGTATATAAAAATAGTTATAAAAACATGCATAATTTGAGCTCGATCATAATTTCCCCCACACTAAATCTTTGCTAGTCCCTAGCAAACTAGTGTAGACAAACAAAAATTAAAATTTATGATTGTAAGTTTTGTTCAAATCTTTTGAAAAACTTTGAATCATATACATATATCAAGGATCAATTCAATTTATAAAATCAGAATATCATAGAATATTAAGAGTATCCAATTCAATAGATGAAGATATAGCAATCATCCTCATTCTTAAGTAACCATAATCAAAGTAGCTCTAATCACTCATCATTTATCACAACTATAACTAATTCTTTCTATAAGCTTATGCCTTCATCGTTATCTCCACTACTCAAACAATTGCATATTATGAATACAAATCAAGAATTTCGTATGGGTTATAATGATTTTCAAAGGGTAATTTTTTTTAGAAAAGTGAGGTTACTAACCTTAAAGTGTTCATGCTTAGGGGTTACTAACGCCCTTTATTTATTTTTGTGAGGCTACTAGCACTCTAGAGGGACAATACTTTTGCCGATCCATGCCTCTTATCCTCTTCCCAAGGGTTAGTAACTCCTTTTGTTTAAAGAGAAGAGTGACAACAATGGATATTTTTTAATTTTTAAGGCAAAAGATATCTCTTCTCCTCTTGCATGAAAAACACTCTTGTTTTTAATGAAAACGATTTTTTAACTACCCTTCTAATATAGATAGTCCTCCACACTTATTTTTGACATATTCATAAAATACTCTCATAAGTGTAGTTTCAATAAAAATTAAACATGAGTTCTAAAAATAGGCAACCATAGAAATAATTCATGGTAAGCAATTATCACAAACTTCAATTATACCTAATCTAAGAAATACGATATCATACTATAGATAAATCAATGAATCAATCATTCTTAAGAATTCTAAGATATCATCAATCAAAACTCAAATCAATCGATCAATATGTGCATATAAAATCAAAATTTTGTCAAAATTTTCGAAAAAATTATTCAATTTTATCAATTTTATGCATATAGACTCACTCCCCCACACTTAAAAGATACATTGTCCCCAATGTATTAACAAGCGTGGAAAATCAAAGCAAAAATATGTATGCATCTTTATAAATCCTAATTAACCTATATAACCTATATCTATATGTATCGCATATTAAAGAAAAATCAATCAAAGCATTGCAAGAAAAAGATAGGGTTAAAGAAATCTTCTCTATTCTCCAGGCATAAGCTCCAATTGGATATCTTCATGTCGATGGAAAACACATTTTTCTCCTTTGGTATGCAAAATCCTAAAAAAGAAAAGAAAAATAAAACAAAGAAAAATAATATTGGGTTGCCTCCCAATAAGCACCTTTCTTTAAGGTCTTTGGCTAGACTGCCTTAAAGAAGGTTATTCTTCAAGGGTGAAGAAATTTTGAGTGTAATCCTTTAACAGGTCCTCGATAACTCTACTCTCTTCAATGATTTTGATAGTTTCAAGTTGAATTTTATCAAGACTTGAAAATATCAAAGCATTAGGCGATGGCATGGTTGTAACTCGGCATGGCGTGACATAGGCTTGTGGTGGATCGGTGAGGCGCGCGGATGGCATGGCATTGGCCGGGCATGGCCGGACTGGTGGTGCGGACAAGGCCGGGCATGGCGCGGTGGTGTCTTGACAGGAAGGTTGCATGGCCGGTAATAACCGGGCAGGTGGCGCGGCTGGTGCGGACATGGCATGGCATAGCGCAGATGGGTGCGCGGAAGGAGCGGACAAGGCCGGTCTAAGCTTGGGCGGCTGCGCGGCAGGGGCTGAAAAGGCCGAGCATTCCGGGCAGGCGGCATGGATGGCGCGGCAGTGGCCTGGCTGGGCCGGGCAGGCGGCACAGCATCGGCTGGTGGCGTCCGGACATGTGGCTCGGGTGTGGCTGGGCTAGGCGCGGCAAGGCTTGATGTCGCACAAGCATTGAGATGTCTTGGCCGGCCATGTGAGGTCGATGGCCGGGCTGCAGCCGGGCATACTGGCTTGTGTGGCACGGGCTTAACCGGGCTGAGTCCTTGAGCAGCTTCCTTCAATGTATTGGTTATCATCTGGGCAAAATTCTCCATTATCTCATATATGTCAGCAGTGCTGTGATCAAACAGGGGAATATAGATAAGAGTGTCGACAGACAATCTGTCAGAAGCTCTTAATTCTTGGTAGAAGATTTGAACCAATCTTCTTTGATCATAACCATGATGAGGGTGAGCAGCACATAGCTTCTTAAACTTTTGCCAAAATTGGGGAAAATTCTCCAATTTTCGTTGAAGAATGCTTGCAACTTTAGCTCGATGTTCAAGGTCTATATCTTGCTTCTTAGTTGAATTGCTTGGTTGATTGATCTTCAGGGGCGGTTGAACTTCTTTGTTGTTGACTTCTGGCTCCTTCTTGACTTTTTTTGCTCGATCTTTCATCTCTTGGAAGGTTGAAGATTTCGTCCTTCGAGATGATTCTTCAAGGATATTGAATGCTTTCTCCGGGGTTCTTTCATGCAGTGGTTTAGTACTGAAAGAATCAACAAGAACTCGATCTTTAAGTCCCAATCCTCCATAGAAGAATTGGATTAAAATTTCTTCCTTGAATCCATGATTAGGGCAATCGGCACACAACTGCTTGAATCTCCTCCAAAATTGGTGGAAAGTCTCGTTGTAGCGTTGTCGAATGTCCATTATCCTTTGTCTTCCTTTGGAAATCTGATCAGGCTTTGTTGATGAAGAATCTTCAATGGCTCCTTTCTTAACAAACTTAGAACTTATAACGTAAACAAAATTGTTAGATTTTAACGGCACTTGAGATGAAATTCTAGGGTGGATGATTTCACCATCAAATTCCATGGTCAATGAACCATTAAATACATCAATCTTGGTATGAGAAGTCTTGAGGAAAGGTCTTCCTAATAAAAGAGGACATTGATCTTTCGAATACTCCATATCCATGATGAATATGTCGATCGGAAAAATCAGATGTTCAACTTTAATTAAGATATTCTTTAAAACACCTTTGGGATAAACCAAAGATCCGTCAGCTAATTGCAGAATAATTCTTTAAAACACCTTTGGGATAAACCAAAGATCCGTCAGCTAATTGCAGAATAACATCAGTATTCTTCAAAGGACCAAGATTTAAAGATTTGGAGAAAGAATAAGGCATCACGCTTAAAGAAGCACCAAGATCAAACATCACATTCTCTATAATACTTCTTCCAATAGAACAAGTAATAGAAAACGTACCTGGATCTTTGCACTTAGGAGGTAAACTCTTTTGAAGCACAGCAGAGACATTAGCTCCAGCGGTTACTTTACCTTGTAATCTCTTCTTGTTGGTACAAAGTTGCTTGAGGAACTTTGCATAATTCGGAATCTGTTAAATAGCATCAAGAAGTGGGATGTTGACCTCAACTTTTCGGAATATCTCCAAAATATCTTGATCATCATCTTCTTTCTTCGATTTCTTCAATCTTGATTGAAAAGGAATTAGGTTGGAATCAGTTCTAGGCTTGTTGGTATCGCACACAACTTTTCCTTTGGGTTGAATTACGACATCTTCCTTGTTTGAATCTTCAATCGGCGCAGCTTCTTTGTTGTTGGGTTCATCTTCAATCTTGATTTCGGCAGGCAGTTGTAAATCTTCCTTGGTGTAATTCGACTCTCCTTCTTCTTGTTGATATGCGGCATGGTTTGGATAAGGGTCTTGTAACTCTTTTCCACTCCTTAAAGAAATTGCACTGACATTCTCTCTAGGAGGTACATTTGATTGTGATGGAATCCTTTGTTGAGCTTGTGTCTTGAGATCACTCAAATCACTAGCTAATTGACTAATTTGTTTTCTCATCATCTCCATAGCTTCTTTGATTTGTTGTAACTCAATGGCTTGTGATGTTTGAAAATTAGGTCTTTGAAAATTCGGCCTTCCTTGAAAATTACCTTGGTTCCCATATTGTTGACTCGGTTGTTCAGGTCTCCAATAAGGTTCAGGCTTCTTTTGATAAGCTCCTTGTAATCCCACGGCATTGACTCCTTGTTTGTTGTCTTCCAAAGTCGCATAAACCCTTGGCACACATGAAAAATTCGCATGGAACAAATTAGTGAGCAAAGCGATTTGCTGATTTGTTTCTTGAAGTTGTTGCTCCAATGAGGTGGAATAGGTAGAAACTTCATTAATTCTTCTTATATGGCCTTCTCTTGCGTAGTCTTCTCGAGATCCAAATTGTTGAGTGTTTGCAGCCATGTTTTCCACTAAAGACCAAGCTTCGGCAGGAGTTTTGTCGATGAAAGCTCCTCCACTTGCAGAATCGATGGAAGATCTGTCAAACGGTAGTAATCCTTCGTAGAAGTACTGGATCAGCAACTGTTCATTGATTTGATGATTGGGGCAGCTCGCACAAAGTGTTTTGAAACATTCCCAATATTCATGCATTGTTTCTCCATGGCGTTGCTTAATTCCACAAATCTCCTTCCTTATACTTGATGCTTTGTGTGCAGGAAAGTACTTTTCCAAGAACAGCTTCTTAAGGCTCGTCCAAGATGTGATTGAACTAGTGGGTAGAAGGTACAACCAATCTTTTGCTCGGTCCATAAGAGTGAACGGAAAGGTTCTTAACATGAATTGATCTTCAGGAATACCTTGAATACTTGTTGATGCGGAGGCAATCTGGAAATCAGTAAGATGTCAGTGAGGATCTTCTCCAGGCAAACCGTGAAATTTGGGTAAAATCTGAATAAATCCAGATTTAATTTCAAAGTTTCCATTGGTATCTGGGTAACGAATGGCTAAGCGTTTGGTATTGACGTTTGATGCAGCTAACTCTCTCAGAGTTTTGGGTTGTTCTTCTTCAGCTATGTCTTCTGACGATGTTGAAACAGCAGATCTAGGAGAACTTGGTTGAAAACTTGAATCGGATGTCTCCTTTTCTTGTTGTAATCGGCTTTGTGTCTTCTTCTTCTTCTTCTGAAATAGTGTTCTCTCAGGCTTAGGATTGAAATCTAAACCTTCAGTACTACTACTTCTTGTCTTTGGCATGCAGTTTCCTAGAAAAATCAAACAAAACTAAAAAGAAAAATTAGCAGTAACAGTTCTTAAATAAAAATTAAAAAGCATAAACAGAAAATAAAAATATTTTTTTTAATTTTAAAAAGGAAAAAAAACGGAAAAGAAAACTTTTTTTTCAAAAAAAATCGAAAACCCTAATTTTAAAAACGGAAAAATAATTTTTTTTAATCGGAAAAAACTCTTTTTTCTTTCGACGCAAAAAAAAACAAATTTTTTTTTTAGAAAAATCGGAAAAAGGAAAAACTTTTTTTTTTAGAAAAAACGGAAAAAACAAAAACAAAAACTAATTCTTGGATATAATCTCTCTTCACTTTTTCTCAATTCAATTCCCTTCCCCGGCAACGGCACCAAAATTTATGATCGTGTCGTCTATGACTATAAAAATAATCCCCACAATTAACTAACTAGAATAGTTAGGGCAAGTAAGGGTTGAATCCCACTGAGAAGGTTTATGTGATGAACAATAAAAAGATAGAAAGATCTTTTCCAAAAATCGATTAGAAAACAGGGGATTGTGAATAACAATTTAAAAAAAACAATTAAACTAAAAATCAAAGCAAAGCAAAGCAAATCTAAATCTAAATCTAAATCTAAATCAAAAGCAAATTAATAAAGCAAACAATAATTATAAAGCATACTTCTTCACCAGTGGTTTCATTCAATCAAATTAACTATGGATCCTAGATTTAAAGGGTGAATTTCGCATCTTATTCTTGACTGACAACTGATATAGGTTTCCCAACATGTATTTTAGATAAAAGGCCGATCAAAGCTGCAGTTATCCCTATTATTCCTTCAGTGATCGATTACTTTCTTAGGGCTTAAAGATCACTTGAGAACAAAGCATTAAGAACAGTTAATTTACACACATGCCTACAAGTAGAACCATACGAAGAGAAATTTCTCACCCTCCGGTGGACAAACACCCATCAGGCTGCGATCAAACAAACCTGATGCACTACAAACAATCAAACTTGAGTGGTCAATTCTAAACTTGATCTAGCTATAGATCTTCCTCTTACATCATTAGTGGCCACATAACTCAAATAAGATTCAGAATACATAAAATTAAAACAGGTTTTGACTACTATACATCAAGAACTTAACACAAAATTATAAGTATA
>AWWV01013124.1:0-89542 GCA_001974805.1 Corchorus capsularis | reverse complement strand
AAACGTTAAAAAGAACATGGAAAAAAAAGGATGATGAACACAGCGGGTCGCGGCCCACCATGGTTCGGGTCGCGAGCGACCCGCGATTGCGTGCGACCTGGACCATGGCAGGCCGCGATCCAGGCGCGACCCGCCATGGATCGGGTCGCGAAGCGGGTCACGGCCCATCACGGTCCGGATCGCACACGATCACGGGTCGCGCGCGACCCGGACCATGGTGGGCCGCGACCCGTTATGCTCATCTCTTTTTTTTTTTCCCTTGTTCTTCTTTAATTTTTTTTTTTAGATTTTCCTTTAATTTCCTTTTATTCTTTAATAAGTATTGGACAATTCATTTAGTTTAAATGAGTATGGATATGTCAATATTAGTAAGAGGACTTTAATATTTGATTAATGATAAATAGATATTTGTTTTTTACTTTTTAAAAAAAAAACATACTTTCAATCGGAAAAATCTTTGTTCATGCGTTTTGATATTGTTTTACTTGAATGATTTTGAATGATTGAGTTTTGAAAATTTGAAGGTTGAGAGAATTTAAGAGAATTGAAAGGTTTGAAGTTTGATGAAAAATATAACAAAGGGTAAAATTGTCCAAAGGGGGACGGTAGCTAATAAAAGGGGCGGTATTTAGTAATTCACCAAGAAAAAGGATGATATGAATATAGTTAGGTTCCTTCCTACATATGTTTCCTCATGGAGTACGACAGCAGAAAAGAAGGGCACAATAACTGTGCATAGGGGATTGTACATTGTTGGATAGAGTGGACCTTTTATCAAAGTGCACCAAGCCAGAACATAATAGTAAACTGCTAATATAATGCCCTGTTTTACGAAATGGAAAAAAAAAGTAATTAAGATCATTAGGCATATATAACTGAATAATATATTATGTACATGAATGATAATTTATTAGAGAAACGAGAATGCTGACCGTTAAAAGACAACATATTAGCTCTAGATTTGAATTTAGAATATTCCAAGCTTCTGACTTTCTCTCTACAAAGAGTGCAAGTACTCCTGATTGTAATGCGGCCAAGAAACAAGTCCAAAAAGTTGAACGTAAATGATCAGGACAACTTTTCGTGACCGGGACTTGTTTCATCAGAAAATTGGAATAGAATCCAAATCTAGTGATCAACAAGTTTAAATGTCACTTATGTTATGCATGAATTAATATGTGGCGGGAAAACCTTCAAGATGGCACGAAGTGACCATGCAAAGCTGCTTCCAGATAGAAGTAACCCAACAACCATTTTTCACCTCCTTGTAGACTTAATTGTTGCTGATGATAGCATTTCTGTGTTTAGGAGCTTTGGACCTTTGAGTAATGATATGGAAATGGCTCCACTAACACAAATTATGGTCCCTAGTATTTTGCCAAAACTTGCCAGGCTTTTAATTTTAATTCTCTCTAACCTGATTAAGATAAGGAAATTGTTATAGAGAATCCATCAAGATGGCATTTGAAGTCAGAGGTGCATGTCGGCATGAGCTCCCTTACATTCATACCATTTTAGAAAGGGCGTATTAGAGATATTGATCCTTGACTTGTAAGAATATGATAAATTAGGATTTAATATCCTTTTTGCACCTTGAAACTTGTATGATTTTGACGTTTTGTCCCCTAAATTTTAATGTTGGACATTTTGTCTCTTGAACTTGCAATTTAAATCATTTTAGTCATTCTCAAAAAATATTACTGACATGGCATTGCCACGTGGCATTTTTTGTCCGACGTGGCATTGCCATGTCAACAATACGGTTTGAGAAGGACCCAAATTATTAAAGTTTAGGGGGCGAAAGGTCAATTTTAGACAAATTTAGGAGGCAAAAAGAGACTTTAGTTGATAAATTAGCCCCAGAACTTCCATTTATTTAAGTTGTACACCTGAATATGCAATTTCAGGCACGTTTAATACATTGTTAGATGGTTTCGTTAAAAGCAAAAAAAAAACAATATTGTTAGATGGAATTGGGCACAGCTCCATTAATCATTGGAGAATTTGGAATATAAAATTTAACGGAGGCCGTTAACTTCCATCCAATCAAGTTTATATGACCCAAATCGAAAGATTAATTTATCTCTTTCTTATAAGTTCAGGAGCTAAAACCTTTTAGAAGGTTCAAATTAAATAGTCAACTTACTAAACCACCGACATAAACCTTTCTTATGCAGGAAAGCTTAGAAGTTTCCTAAGCATATTCCAAGGAGATATATGTACATATTTTTAAAATTGAAACAGGCAACAATCTTTGGGTAATCACTAAAACTTAATTTCTAAGTTTCAATCATAACAATCCTTAATTATGATAAAGAAATCATTTTATTTCAGGGAGAGATCAAATCTAAATAAAGATGTCGTAAAGTTAGATCAAATTGGAATCGATCGATTAGTTATGCATAATAATTGCGATAAGAAAAGGTGATCACGGGAACCAGATTAGCCATTGCACTCGCAATTGTTGAAGATGATAAGAATAGCCCCTCATTATACATATTCTGATTAAGTGTAATACTGCAAACATAATTTCATTATCATGATGGAACTTAGAAGCCAATTCAATCAAGTAAAATAAAAAAAAAAAACACTTTGGAAAACCATCATTTACCCGAAGAAAGATGTCAGAAATATCCAACCAAAGCTCTTCAATCCCAAACATGACTTGAATATATGTCCCCTGCACCCAACAAAAGAAAAAAAAAGGGCCAAACAGAAGAAAATTAAGATAATTAAGAAAAAAAACTGATATATATATAGTTAAAGAGTTATATATATATATTATTACCTCCCTGAGACGAAAGCTATGAATACAAGGGACAAGGTTGCTACAGCATGCCTATAAAACACAAAGACAGAGGAACTCAGCCCCTTCAAAAGAGCAGCTCTGCACAAGAGATTAAATGCTGCTATACCGAATTACACTCCAATCCGGGTTAAAGCCGGTTTGTACATCTATCTTTCCCATACTTATTATACCTTACAACTTTTAAACATGGACATATATGAGCTTATAATATAGATGCATGGCTACTATATATATATGCAGAGAAACTGATTTAAAACAAGGTCTGAGTTGTGTTAGAAACAAACAATAAATTAAGGAAATTAACGTTTGATATTAAATTGAAATAATCTATGATCACATTCACATTCACATTTACGTCACGTGGACAAAAATTTAATCCAATATATATTTATTGATTCAATGAGATTTATTTTAAACAATGCTATATTATATATAGTATATAGTATATATATATATATATATATATATAAAAAAAAAAAGACTGGGATTCTCAAATTGTCACGATTTGCATAATTTTCGAGACACAATTTTTAAAGGTTTAATGGGCAAAAAGGCCCCTGAACTTACACCGAACCGTCAAATAAGCCCCTGAACTATTATTTCAGCCAAATAAACCCCTAAACTCTTAAAAAAAGTCAAATAAGCCCTGTTGCCAAGGCTAAATGCTCAAATAAGGACTAAATGTTTTAAGATTTTCTTAAATAGGGATCAAAATACATAATTTCAACAAATTAGAAAACTGGATACAATGTAAGTTAATACAAATTAGAAAACTGGATACAATGTAAGTTAATACTAATGTGTGAGGGATATATAAATTGAAAATCACACGATAATTTTATATCATATTACGTTTAATGAATTTATTAACATGATAATATCATTTTTTTTATCAAATTTAACGTATATTTATGAGAAGCATTGGTTTGCATTGGTTTTCATTTCATTTTTTTAAGAATTCCCTAATTTGTAAAAATTTGCTAAGTATATGTTCTAATGGTTAAAATCTCAATTAGGGTCCTAAACTTTGCCAAAAGGGTCAAATAAGTGCCCAAACTATGAAAATGTCAAATTAGTGCCTGAACTTTTCGATTTGGGGTAATTCAGTCCAAAATGTTAGATTATAAGTCTGTTAAATGTAAATAATCCAAAACATTTTGGACTGAATTGACCCAAATCGAAAAGTTCAAGCACTAATTT
The DNA here is from genome assembly GCA_001974805.1 of Corchorus capsularis. Taxonomy (NCBI): domain Eukaryota; kingdom Viridiplantae; phylum Streptophyta; class Magnoliopsida; order Malvales; family Malvaceae; genus Corchorus; species Corchorus capsularis. Next base: position 85,533 of record AWWV01013124.1, on the reverse strand, counting down.
GACATTTTCATAGTTTGGGCACTTATTTGACCCTTTTGGCAAAGTTCAGGGCCCTAATTGAGATTTTAGCCATGTTCTAATTTGTTGGAATTGTGTATTTTGATCCTTATTTGAGAAAACCTTAAAACGTTTAGTTCTTATTTGAGCATTTAGATTTTTAAGAGTTCAAGGGTTTATTTGGCCGAAATAATTTATTTGGCTTTTTTAAGACTTCAGGGGCTTATTTAGCCGAAATAATAGTCTAAGGGTTTATTTGACGGTTCGGTATAAGTTCAGGAACCTTTTTTACCAAGAAGGCAAGGCTTCGTGTATATCCTTCGACAAGCATGAGACTGATTAAAAGAGGAAGGATGCAAAGTCTTCGAATTCACCAAGCTCCTAATCTTGTCTTTGCCAATTGAATGTTAAAACCATTGATTGAAAAACAACTTTCTTGTGAAATTCTTCTGTGAAATTCTTGATGGCGATAAGAAAAAGGATCAATTTGCTTTCTGGTTGAGCAAATTAAAAAAAAAAATTGCAAATCTCATTTGCTGTTTCGCGGGTAGGAAGCTTGATGAGAAAATCATGGGGCATGTTGTCCATGAATAGACAGAACCAGTCGTGAAAGCCATTAATAAAAGAAACTGGACAGTCATGAAAATTCTTTAGTTCTTATTTGAGCATTTAGCTTTTTAAGAGTTCAAGGGTATTTGGCCGAAATAATTTATTTGGCTTTTTTAAGAGTAGCCATTAATAAAAGAAACTGGACAGTCATGAAAATTCTTTAGTTCTTATTTGAGTTTTTAGTGTTTTAAGAGTTCAAGGGCTTATTTGGCCGAAATAATTTATTTGGCTTTTTTAAGAGTTCAGGGGCTTATTTAGCCGAAATAATAGTCTAAGGGTTTATTTGATGGTTCGGTGTAAGTTCAGGGACTTTTTTACCAAGAAGGCAAGGCTTCGTGTATATCCTTCGACAAGCATGAGACTGATTAAAAGAGGAAGGATGCGAAGTCTTCGAATTCACCAAGCTCCTAATCTTGTCTTTGCCAATTGAATGTTAAAACTGAAAAACAACTTTCTTGTGAAATTCTTCTGTGAAATTCTTGATGGCGATAAGAAAACAAGGATCAATTTGCTTTCTGGTTGAGCAAATTAAAAAAAAAATTGCAAATCTCATTTGCTGTTTCGCGGGTAGGAAGCTTGATGAGAAAATCATGGGGCATGTTGTCCATGAATGGACAGAACCAATCGTGAAAGCCATTAATAAAAGAAATTGGACAGTCATGAAAATTCTTTAATTCTGTAAGTGGCAGCGAACCAAATCAAAGAATTCGAAGGGTATAAATGTCACTTTACACCCTTAAGTTTGTACAGACTGCCACTTTGCCCCCAACTTTTTTATTTTGACCAAAACGCACCCTAAAGTTTTATTTTTGTGCCACTTTGCACCCTCCGTCATGGTAGGACAAACGATTCTATCACGGTGTCCGACGTGGCAAGTCACGTGTACCAAAAAGTGACAGCGAAGAAGCCAGCCGCTGCCGCTGAGTCGGCTAAGGTCCAGGAACGTTGCTTGAAAAAGCATTGTCACCATCTTCATTTGATAGTTTATGCAATCTGGCGTGGAATTTTACTATGAAGATTGAAGATCCAATCTGCAAGTGGAGACTTGATGAGGCGGCGGCAAGCTAAAGACCTGATATAGGGTTCGGTCTTTTTAAAGCTATCTTACTAGCTAAAACTTCAAGAAAAGTGATCAACTAAATAGAATTTTGGATGGAATAAAAGTCTTACCTTGACAGTTGTATTCTATTTCTACGTGTTGATCACTTACACCAATTTCATCAAGTGGGTAATGAGCAGGATAAAACAAATTTTATTTGGCATAAATCCAATTCAAAGTCCAAGATACAGGCTAGCTTAAAGAAGTTTGCAAGTCTATGGTCTCTTTGCCTCGTCAAAATTGAAACTCAACGTAAGGCCCTGTAAGGAGTTTCTGATTGAATAAAATTCATATTTCATTGACACGTTGTATCACGTTATTCCACGTGTGGAATCAATTGCACCAAATTTTTACTTAAAGTGTTTTAATTCAACGGGTCAGCACGCCAAATCAATGTTTAATTTGGGAGATTAAGATTCACTTCCTAAGCTGCTAAGCTCGCTAAGTCCAAAGGCTAAGAAGGGTAAATCAAATTCAAGTTTCTCTTTTGCCAAGTCGGAACCCTATTAAATCATCACTAGAAGTTTTGCCAAGTCCAAATTCGGCGCTCATTAAAATTGGAAGAAGGCTTCAAAATTTGATGAACTCCTTGTTGCGTTGGGAGAATATTTCTTCTACTTGGCAAAGATTTTGTCAAAGCCAAACTCTCTTACAGGAGTTATCAACGTGTAAAAAGCAAACAATGCAGGTAATTTTAAAGTTTAATTCCTTAATTTCTACTGGACACTTGTCAAGTGAAGCCAACATAAAAGCAACCCGATGCAAGCACAAAGCCAAGAATGAAAATATTCCTTTCTAATCAAGTGGTGCATGTCACTTGTATTAAATTATTCAAGTGAGCAGCTAATTATGTGCAAAGATCAAAGTTTCCTAGCCTAACTAAAAAATGGTAAGGCTTTGAAAATTTAAGCACGAAGCTTCGGTTCAAATTCAAGACCAAACTGGTGGTCAAAATCTAGCACAAACCCAAGTGCTATACAATTGGAACAAAGTCAACAAAAATTGATGGACTTCAAGACATATCTCAATGCATGACAAGCATCCACTCATCCAAGTCTTGAAGTGGGGGCATTTGTAGAGATAGAAAATTGGACCAATTAACCATTGGTTAAATTGGTTAAATAAATATTTGAATTTAGTTCATAAAAAAATTCATTTGGATTAAATCCTTGTTTGACCCCAGTTAAAAAAAGTAATTAAGATGGCCCATTACAACTGGCCCAATACTACTTTGCTAAGGTTACCAAATTGACACTGGCTTCCTCCCACTCATTTTGAATAGAAGTGAAAAAGGAGAAAACCCTAGTCTCTTAAAAAAAACCAATCTCTCCAAATTCAAGGCAAGGCAAAGTTCTTCTCCATCAAGCAAAACAAATCTGAAGCAAAGTTCTCCTCCATCAACATCTTCAAGCAAAGCAAATTTGAAGCAAAGTTCTTCTCCATCAACAAATCTGAAGCAAAGTTCTTCTCCATCAACATCTCCATCAAGCAAAGCAAATCTGAAGCAAAGTTCTTCTCCATCAACAAAGCAAGCCGATCTATAGAAAACAACAAGTCTTTGACTCTTTCTCTAAAGATCTGCCAAATCAATTCGATCTACAAAGAATCAACCACTACAAAGAATCAACCACTCCGTTGAAGATCTGTCAAATCAATCTCAAATCTAGCAAATCCGTCCGACAACGTGGAATAACAAGCCTTCGACCATTCCTTTCAATTCATCGAGACCAAGCTATCAAGCAGGAGATCGAATTAGAGGATTCCTTTTACAGAAATTGTACCATTTATATTTTCTTCAAATCAATAAAATCAATATCTGTTTCATCTATTTTTCTATCTTTCTTTTTCTTTTCAGACACGAAAATAACCATAGCTTTTATGTCAAGAAGGTAAGTATATATATTGCATTTGCATTTTCTCTTCCACAACATGACTTGTCTCATTAATCTTTAATTTCTTACATTTTCTTTTTGTTACATTTTCTTTTTGTTGGCAAAGAAAAGTTAGCCAAGTCCTCTTTAGGTTTGGGATAATGGAGGAAATAGGATTTCAAATCCAATAGAAGATTCAAATTCAACAGATAGATAGGATAAATCTCTACTTTGAATATTTTCCCTTATACTTAGCTGTATATTTTCAAATGTAACTGATCCTTATCTTTAAGGAAAGCCTTGTACTATAAATACTACAATTCAATACAAAGAATACATAATACTTTTTACCCAAATTACTTCTGTTCTCTCAAACCTTTATGGTATCAAGAGTTCAAAAACTCTAACGAGTCTCTTTTTATTTTCCTGGTTTTTTTCTTCTTCCCACCCTCCTCCCGCTCTCTCTTTCTTCTCCTCAGATCTTCTAGTCCTACTATGTCTTCCGCAAATTCAGTCACATCAGCATCTGGCTCTCTTGTTTCCAGCCAGAATCTACCACTATTTACCATCAATGCTGCATCACGTCTTCCCATTAAGCTGACAGCAACAACTTTTCCATCCTGGAGGACTCAATTTCAGTCTCTCTTGATAGGATTTGATCTGCTTGGTTACATAGATGGCTCGAAAGCATCTCCACCACAGCAAATACTGAAAACAGGAACCACTAATGAGATGATTCCTAATCCAGCCTTCGAGCATTGGCTCAGGCAAGATCGATTGTTACTTCATGCCATGATAGCCTCTTCAACAGAGACTATTGTCTCTCATATTGCATCAGCAACTTCTTCTCATGCTGCTTAGGAGAAACTAAACAAGCTTTATGCTAACAAGTCAAGGTCAAGGATGATGGCTTTGAGGGAAAAATTAACTGCACCAAGAGGCACCAAGTCTATATCTGAGTATTTCCAAACTCTGCGATGCATAGTTGATGAATTGGCATTAATCAACATTGATATATGTGAGGATGAGCTAGTTATTCATGCTCTCAATGGTGTTGGCTCAGAATACAAGGAACTGGCAGCTGGTATTCGAGCTCGAGAGTCTTACATCTCGTTTGAGGAACTTATGGACAAGTTTGTAGATTATGAAGAGGCTTTGAAAAAGCAGCAAGGAAATTCTGACTTCAATATTCCCACTGCTCAGTATGCCAACAGAAACAATGCAAAGCGTTGGCAGCAAAGAAGAGGTAATTCTAGTCCCATTAATGCCTCAAATAAATCTGTTCCCACTAAGCAATATTCCTTGCTAATCCCACTGGCAAAAGAATAGTCTGTCAATTTTGTGAAAAGTCAGGACATTCAGCGAAAAGTTGCTACCAAATCAGGCCTAAAGGAACAAGACCAGCTGCAAATGTAAGCACCACTCAATCTCCTGCAGGGTGGCTTGTTGACTCTGGTGCGAATCATCATGTCACCAACAGTGTTCAAAACCTCCAGTTTGCTCAAGAATATGCTGGTCCAGATGATCTTCTTATTGGCGATGGCACAGGTCTCAAAATTTCTCACACTGGTTCAACTAAAATTACCCCTTCTACTCACCCTTTGTTATTAAATGATGTTCTTTGTGTCCCTCAGTCCAAATCCAATCTACTTTTAGTTTCTAAACTCACTGAATCTAATGATGTTTCTGTTGAATTTTTTCTAATTTTTTTTTTGTGAAGGACTTGCACACAAAGGAGCCAGTGGCACACGGCCTGAATAGAGGAGGACTCTACTATTTTTCCAACAACAATCCACCAATATTTGAACCAAAAGCATTGGCAATGATAGGCACTAAAATCGATCTGGAAACATGGCACCAGAGGCTCGGGCATCCTAATTCTAGTACTTTGCATTCTGTTTTAAATTCATTTTCATTACCTTGTTCATCAAATAAGCATTCCAGTTCCTATAATGCATGTTCTTGCAATAAAAGTCATCGCTTACCTTTTTCTACCTCTAGTGTCATTAGTAGAGGTCCTTTAGATGTTATTTACACTGATGTATGGGGTTCTGCAAGGATCACATCTGATCAAGGTTTTAAATATTATGTGGCATTTGTTGACTTTTTCACACGATACACTTGGTTTTATCCCATGAAGTTCAAATCTGATGTCTATCTTTTGTTCCCAAAATTTAAAAGTCTTGTTGAGAACTTTTTCAAAACAAAGATTGTAACCATTTTCTAAGACTGTGGAGGTGAATTTGAAAAACTCAAAGGTTTTTTCTCAGATCTTGGCATACAACATCTCAAAACACCTCCTCACACACCTCAACATAATGCAATTGTGGAAAGAAGACACAGATCGATTGTTGAAAAAGGTTTGACTCTCATGCATCATGCATCTATGCCTCTGAAATACTGGCCTTATGCTTTTTCTACTGCTGTTTATCTTTTAAACAGAATGCCAACTAAAGTTTTGGAAAATCAAAGTCCTTTTCAAAAGCTCTTCCAACAGGAACCAAATTTTGAAAAACTCAAAGTGTTTGGTTGTTTGTGTTACCCTTGGTTGAAACCTTATACTCAACACAAAATGGAGGCAAAGTCTAGACCATGCGTTTTCATTGGTTATTCCAAAAATCAAAGTGCATATTTGTGTTTGGATTTATCAAGCAACAAAATTTTTGTGTCAAGACATGTTATGTTTGATGAAACAAAACTGCCTTTTAAGAATTTTGCTGCAGGACAGACCATTGCCTCTGGTGCCACTACTAAAACCTGGAATCCTGCCTTTGACAATGTTATGCTTATTAGTCCCACTAATAGTTCTTCTGCAGCTTCCCAAACTACATCCACTAGTGCCACTAAAAATGCCACTGCAATGATGCCACTAATCAATGCAAAACCACCACAAATCCCTCAAGCCGAAACTCTGCAACAAACAGAATCTCCTCAGGCAACTAACACTGGTGACTTGGCTCTTGTGTGTGCAAGCTCATCACAAACAACAACAGAAACTGTTCCCCAACCAGGTAATCAATCTCACCAAACACATCCCATGAAAACTAGGTCTCAGAATAATATTTTCAAGCCAAAAATACTATATACTGCCACTAAACATCCTCTTCCAGAAACAGTTGAGCCAACTAGTGCCACTACTGCCATTAAAGATCCCAAGTGGAAGCAAGCAATGCTTGAAGAATTGGAGGCCTTGAACAGATATGGAACATGGGATTTAGTAACAGCTTCAACAAACCGCATCATTGTCGGGTGCAAGTGGGTTTTCAGAATTAAAAGGAATGCAGGTGGTTCTATAGCTCGCTACAAAGCCAGACTTGTAGCCAAAGGGTTTACACAACGACCAGGGGTTGATTTTACAGAAACATTTAGCCCTATGGTAAAACCTGTTACCATCAGATTGGTGCTCTGCCTTGCTATCACTAATGGTTGGCCTCTGCTGCAACTTGATGTGAATAATGCCTTCTTGCAAGGTGATCTTCAAGATGAGATTTACATGAAGCAACCTCCTGTTCTATATGACAAGCAACATCCAACCTTGGTTTGCAAGTTGAAGAAGGCAATCTATGGCCTGAAACAGGCACCACGTGCCTGGTATTGTGCTCTGAGCAATTTTCTAATCTCTTCTGGTTTCAAGAATTCTGTTGCAGATACATCACTCTTCATATATAAGTCTGGTGATATACTTGCATATATGCTTGTATATGTTGATGATCTGATCTTGACAGGAAACAACAAAGAATTTCTTGCAACATTTACTCAGGCTCTGGCTTCAAAGTTTTCCATCAAAGATCTTGGCAACCTGCATTACTTTCTGGGAATAGAGGTAACCAATACTGCCTCAGGTCTTTTCCTTTCTCAATCAAAATATATTGCTGATTTGTTGGAAAAGACAAACATGACTGGAGCAAAGGAATGTAGCACTCCGCTGTCAACTTCGAATGTATTAACACTTAATGATGGCACTGCAAGTGTTGATGACACTGAATTCCGAAAAATCATTGGTTCTCTTCAGTATCTGACACTTACCAAGCCAGACATTTGCTATGCAGTGAACAAGCTCTCATAGTTCATGCATAAGCCCACAACACTGCATCTTCAAGCTCTCAAACGTGTCCTGAGATATCTTAAAGGAACTATGTTACATGGTTTTCACATCAGAAGAGCAACCAAGCCTACACTTACTGCCTGCACTGACTCAGATTGGGCAGGAAATCCGGATGACAGGAAATCAACATCTGCATACATTTTTTATCTTGGCAACAATCCAATTTCATGGTGTTCCAAAAAGCAGAAAACAGTGGCAAGGTCTTCTACTGAGGCTGAGTATAGAGCCATTGCCTCTAGTGTCTCTGAGCTTACTTGGATTGAATCACTTCTTCATGAACTACATGTCACTTTACCTGAAACTCCACTTGTTCTTTGTGATAATCTAAGTGCCACTTATACTTGTGTTAATCCTGTTTTCACACCAGAATGAAGCACTTGGCACTAGACTATTTTTTTGTTCGAGAAAAAGTAAAGGAAGGTCAACTTCGAGTGCAACACATCTCCACAGTAGACCAGCTTGCAGATGCTCTCACTAAGGCGTTGTCCAAAGATAGATTCCTCACACTAATGTCCAAGATTGGTGTCACTAATGGCTCCACCATCTTGCGGGGGAGTAATGGAGGAAATAGGATTTCAAATCCAACAGAAGATTCAAATTCAACAGATAGATAGGATAAATCTTTACTTTGAATATTTTCCCTTATACTTAAACTGTATATTTTCAAATGTAACTGATCCTTATCTTTAAGGAAAGCCTTGTACTTTAAATACTACAATTCAATACAAAGAATACAGAATACTTTTTACCCAAATTACTTCTGTTCTCTCAAACCTTTATGGGATTGAAGAGCTTTGGTTAGATACTTCTTCTGGCTTCGTTTATCGGGTGAATACTGGTTCCTTCTTGCTCAATTGTTTTATTTTTTCCTTAGCAAAATTAGAATTAGTTGGCTCATTATAAAGAGTAGTTTTATGCAGTATTACAGGTACTCAGAATATGTATACTCTACTTCTATACTTAGCATCTTCAACACTAGCAACTGCAATCACTAATCTAGCACTGCCCGCACTCACTTTCATTATGGCAACTTTTTTTGGGTAAACTTGTTGATGAAAATTGATTGATTTACACATGGGTTATTGATTTTCACCTCCTTTAGACATTTTATGTGGATTGTCTGACAATTTCCTCTTCTTTTTCAGATTGGAGAAAATTAGCATCAAAGGCTTGCCAAGTGTTGCCAAAATTGTAGGAACAATTCTATGTGTGAGTAGAGCCATTTCCACGAGATTGCTTGGGGGTCCAAAGCTGCTATACACAGAAACGCTACCCGAATATTCTGTATTCAGCCTGGGAGGTGGAAATTTGTTGCTGGGTTGCTTACTTCTAATTCATAGAACCTTTATTTGGTCATGCTGGAATGTCGTGCAGGTATATTCTCTCAACATTAGGAAACAGGTCCCAATTAGGACAAGTGGTCCTGATTATCTTCATCTCGTTGGATGTGTTTCTTGGCTGCATTACACCCGGGAATAATTGCACTTTTAGTGGAGAGAAAAATTGAGTCATGGAGCGTGAACTCATATTTAGAATTAGCATGTTGTTTCTATACGGTTAGCTTTTTATTCTCTGCTTCAATTCCTAAACCATAATGTTGAATTGTTCAGACCATAAAGTTGGGATCTTAAAATTGTACATGTTTATTTCATGAAATAGGGTATTGTGACGGGGGGTTCCTTTTGTGTTCAAGCTTGGTGCATCTCTGCAAGAGGTCCATTATACTCAGTAATGTACCAATCACTAGCCACAAGCTTTGTTGCCTTCTTTGCTGCTATATTCCTACATAGGGAAACATATACAGGAAGGTAGGTCACTATCCATACATTTTCTATTTTTAATTTTTTTGAGGGAAAGAAAGTTAATTCTTACATTAATTTAACTTGACATGAATTTTGATTAGTTCTTTTGATAATGCTCTAATTTCTAGGTTAAATATTGTCTTGTTTGCTGTTTAATATTCAGCTTGGTTGGTGCATTTGCTGTGATAATTGGCTTGTATGTTGTCCTATGGGGAAAATCAAAAGACCTTGAAGACATGGTACAAGAGACCGACTCAATATTGCTGTTTGAAAATAAGTCTAACGTTGTACAAGTTGTAATAGAACAATCTTCTGAGAAGAATTGCAGAATCAATCTAGAAGAACCACTTCTGTCTGAGACATCAAACAATTAAGGATAATGATAGTTGGAATTTTAAGCAAATTTTTAGCCTTAGTGTTTTCATTTAAGATCAGTCTGGTCTCTTAGTGATGCAGCATATAGCGTGACATCAAACTCACCAAGAATCCACTTGGATGAAAGAATAAAAATTGCATACCAGGAAAATAAACTAATATAAACTTATGAAAATAATTGATTCTACATAAATTAGGGTTTTCTTAAATACCCTGTCAAAACTAATTAAGTACTAAACAGAGCAAAATACTAAAATTCTTAAAGCAAAATACTAAAATTCAATAATAAAATAGAGTCCAAAACGTAATAATAAAATCCAACCAACTCAGCACAGCTCAAAGCCTCAATTAATTCCTTCTTGTCTCCCGCATCATTCTCCTCCACTTGAATCAAACTCGTCCCTGAGTTTTAACGATCGCCACATTAAATATTGTTGCTTCAAGCTTCTGTTTGACCTTTCCCATAAAGATTCAATGCTCTTTCAGATTTATTCGAAAGTAAGAAAAGTTAGACAAACTCACTTCAAGAATAAAATCAATAAAATACCAGATTTCATGAATAAGTGGCAAGCTATTAGGGATGTCATTAGGTCTTGAACTCTTGAATCCTTGCAGAAACTGTTGCACCAACCCCGAGTGCTCCTCCACTTGCATTTCAGCCTCCTGCTTATCCATTGCTGCAAAGAACTGATTAGTATAATTGACTCCCATAAACACAGAAAAGTCCACGAATTCCTCTACATGCAGTTGAGAGAATTCAGATTTCTTCTCCTCAACCAACTTTTTTTGCTCCTCCTCCATGACAACATATTGATCAAGTGTCTTGGATTCAACACTCTCCTCATTCTTGGCAAATTTATCGATTGTCTCGAATTCATCTTTCATCTGAGTGACCTCAATCTCTTTATCCTCCTTATTGAGAAAAATTTGTCCATCTACCTTAACAGTTTTTGGCTGGGTCTTCCCCGGTAAAGGAATCAATTCATAAGTTTTTCCTCCCTTCCTAATTCTGTAGGTATTAACCTCTTCTGAATACTGTGCACCCTCATCAAACTGCCAATGCTTCCCTAAAATTATTTTAGAATGCTCCATGTCTATAATATTGCAATAAGTTTCACACCTATACATCCCTACAGAAAATAAAATCTTGCACCTTCCATTGACTAATTAAGGATGTTTCTCAACAGGCAAATCTAATAATTCGACCACCTTTCAACTCACAATATTTTCGCAAAAATCATTATCAGTAGTCATGGGAAAGACTTTATCGTTAATAGTGCATCTTGTGCGAAAAGGTTGTCGTTTACTATTCTCTTCAGAATCTTCATCATAGACAAGATTTCTACGAATAGGTTTAGGTCTTTCAATAGGGCCACCACGAGCAATCTCCACCCCTGGCTTTCTATTGTCAACAAAATTTCTGCAAACGGATACATGTTTTTCAATAGGACCACCATGAGCCATCTCCACCCTTGGTTTTCTATTGTCAACTTGTCTCCTTTGTGCATAAATCATTATTAGGTTATGTAGACGATCTACATTTCATCAGAAAGCTCATCGAAGGGTCAGAATTGGAGATCCATCTATTTATTACGCTACTCCCATCGTTGCAGCGCGTCATTCTTCTGCTGAAGAACGCTAATCCCCTGATCACCGTCACGAGGACTGTTGCTAACGCCACCAGTCGTCATCTAGCTCTGATTACCAACTAACGCAGCATAAAGCGTGAAATCAAACTCACCAAGAATCCACTTGGATGAAAGTTGATAAAAATTCCATACCAAGAAAATAAACTGAGATAAACTTATGAAAATAATTGATTCTACATAAACTAGGTGTCAAAACTAATTAAGTACTAAATAGTGCAAAATACTAAAGCCCAATAATAAGGCCTGGTTTGACATTGCGTTTGGAGATAAAAAAAAGTTGCTTTTCACCTCAAACGCAATGCCAAATAAATCTTGGTTTGTGTAAAAAGCTCATTTTGACTGCAAAAGGCAAGCCAACCTAAAAAGCTATTCTTAGATGCTTTTGCGTTTCAAAAGTGCTTTTGGACATAAAATGACTTAAATCTCCTAATTATTTATTTCTTTCCTTTTTAACTAATATATCCATTTTAGACATTTTATCATTTTACCACATTTTCTAACAGCAATACCAAACATTATATATATTTTTAAGCTGTAATTTTAGAAAGCACTTTTCAAAAGCACTTCTTTCAAAATCAAATTTTTTCAAACTTCAACCTTAATGCCAAACTAAGCCTAAATAGAGTCCAAAACGTGATAATAAAATTCAACGAACTCAACCCACCTCAAAGTCTCAATTAATTCCTTCTTGTCCCCCGCGTCACTTAGCTATTTGTTGGCTGTTTGATGTACAATAACACATAGGTGAAAAGGTCTGTATCATGTGCCACGGCTACTTATTGCATCATAAAATGTTGACAGAAAGAATTCTTCATTTGCTACAACTAAAACCTTGTACATCAATTTGTCTTATATTGCTTCCATCAGAATATTTCTTTTACATTGGAACTCTGTTGAAGCCTTTTGTCAAATTGTCCATTCATAGAAGTTTAAAATTAGTATCTGAACTATTGGAAGAATGGATGACATCAAGCTTGATTGATACATTGAATCTTGTACCCCATGCAAGCACTGTTATCATTTTCCTTTAGCTTGTTTGTCTGCTGGTGTTGTTTGTCTGCTGGTGTTTTTCTTTTGGTCGTCTTTATATTGTGCTGGTTTGTTGGTCTTGTTGGTTTGTTTTGGATGGCCCTTCCCAATGGTGTCTGTTGTTATCTTTGCACCTAGTGTGCTCTTATCTTTAATGAATAATTATCTTTGCCTTTCAAAAAAAAAAAAAATCTATATTTGTTGTCCAATCATGGCCGCATCATAAAATCTAGGTGCGTTGGATCTTAAATTATGAATCCCCCTCCTAATAAATTAATTTGCAACATACTCCATGTTTGAGTGAATCGAAAACAGAACAATTATGAACTACTCCCTCCGTCCCAAATTATCTGACTCTTTTGGGTCAAAGTAATCCAAACTTTAACCCTTAATTATAAAAATATTATATAAAATAAATTTTAAAAAATTATATTTTTGATTAAGTTAAGTTTTAAACTTTTCAAAATATATTTTTTGAAAATTTGATTATGTATATAATTTTTTGTAATTAAAGGTCAAAGTTAAGATTATTTTGACCCAAAAGGGTCAGATAATTTGGAACAGAGGGAGTATCATATACGGACAGCTAAGTTTCAAGCGCCAAAGATTCATTTAGTGCCAATCATGATTTTATTAAGTTGGGTGACCAATTATCCTTAAGCTGATCCAAGAAAAGTTCAACTATTACAATTTAAGTTGGGGTGCTGAAATCGTGATAAAATTTGAATGTTGATGATCTAATGAGAGGGGTCCAAGATGGAGCTCTTGAAGGTCAGCTAGCTTGTTGAGCTTAAGGTTGTTGGGTGTAGAGCAGATTCTGTTGGATATTTTTTTAATGTTGATGTTTATTGAAGTCATTTGTTCATAAGTGAACAATTATGAAGAGACTATTTGTCTATAAAAGGTATCTTTATGATATTGATAAGTCCATAATTTTACATAATTATTGATGTTATTTTTGGTGTTTTTATTAGTTATTTTTATTATTTGATACTTAATTTCCTTTGATTTTCTTTCTTAGGCTTAATTGGAGATTTAATGAAGAAAGGGGACCAAATTGAAGGAAAATAGAAGTTGGAAGCACAAAAGAGGGTTTGGCCAAAATGTTTTGAAGATTTAAGTTTTGCGCATTGAAATTGTGCTGAGATAAACCGCGCGCGCAGGCTTATTTGGATATGCGGAGACCAGCCTGGGACAAGCCGCGCACAAGTCAACCTTGGATGCGCACAGGTTAGCCGATTTTGATCAGATTTTCTCTTATTTTTTATGGGCATTCACCAATTTTCAACCAATAATTATTTCTTACGAATTTTGAGTTAATTAAAGTCAGAATTCTCTTATTCCAAATCCCATTAGGATTTTAATTAATTAATTGTAATTTGTATCCCTATGAAAGGGAGATCTCTTGTATTTTATTCTTTATCAATTATTCTACCTTGGATTTTTGGGAGGCTCTCTTCAAGATTTCATGATTTATTCAAGGGGTTTTCTTCTTCCTCATCATGTTCTTGAATTTTCTTATGCTTAATAATAATTCTTGTTTTGATTCATGGGCATGAGTAGCTAAATCCCTAATTAGGGTTTTAGGCATAGCCAATTGGGAATTATTGCTTGAGTTTATGTATTGAATTGTTTTTCTTTCAAGTTAGATTTATTTTCCTTGTTCTTCATGAGATTTATATGCCCAATCAACATATAGATTGTCTTAGGAATTGTGTGATGTACTGACAGGAGAAGCATAATCTGTGCACTAGGAAAATAGTCAAATTAGGCTAGATCAGACATGAATCTTAGGCTAATTTGATAGGTGAATAATTACTTGTTCTTAATGAATCTAGTTGATTAGGTTGACATCGACGGATAGTGAATCTAATTAGTTAGGTATTCCTGTGTAGACTTGACGGAGCACATAGGTAATTAAGTGTAATTCTATTCTAGCTTTGCATCAGATTAATTCATAGGTTGATTTGTAATTTCCCAATTAGGTGAAACCTGAAGCCCTAAGCTTTCCAATTCTTGTCCTCAAATCTTATTTAAATTCTCTGCTTTTACTATTTCATTGTTTCTAGTTTAAATTTATTTGATAATCTCTCAAAATTTCCTTCTTGATAGAATTAATTACGATAGAAATTAATTGTTCCTTGTGGGTTCGACTCCTGGAATACTCTAGGATTTTATTACTTCAACTGACTCTGTGCACTTGCAGAATCAGCTCATCAGATATAACTATTCATAGAGTTATGTCTATTTGGAAAGACATGTATTGATCATAAAGTTATATCTATATGAAAAGACATGTATGTTGATCAAGTATATAAGGAGGTTTTCACATAAACATTTCAAGAGACAGAACCAATAATTCTACTTCTCTCTGAATGTTCTCAAGCGGCTTTGTTGTATCCCAAATACGACTTGTCTAAAATATTTAGGCAATATTGTATTTGAGAAAGCTTGGCGCCAAAGTCTTGTTTCAATATTTTCTTAATTTAGAAAATTTTCCCACAATTCAAATACAATACCTTCAACTAGTGAAATGGCTTTGAGGGCATGATGCGAAGTCACTCTTCTAAGGGAATTATTGATGAACACAAGCAAGAAAATCATTGATGATCATGAAGAATTAATTGATCGGTGGAAGAGATAAGTTTCTCTTTTAATACTTGTTAATTGAATTTTTGCTATTTTATGCAAGTTTCTCCCTTCTTGATCATGAAATTGATAAGTCATGAGTTCCAAAATTATTTATTACATATTGACAATTGATGGATATTGTTAATCCTTGATTATTTCGGTAGAATCATGGTTATTTTTAAATCAAATGAAAATAATGGAGACATGATTATTAAACCGAAAAGAATCATAAAATTTTGGATTTGGAGATAGAAGGAAGTAAGTAACGCTTTTTGGTGCATGCTTGTGTTGTATCAATGAGATATATATAAGTTCATTTATATAATTTATATCCAATGTTTATTTCTATTATTTTTGTGAGAAATAGACATGTTGTGAGATAACTTCAAATTGATTAAGGAAGTTATATAATTTCTATTTGTCAAAATGACTTTGAGATTTAATTCATGCAAATCGTGAGCACAAGTTTCATAGCAATTTGTGATATGAAATTTATAATTATTCCTAGAAGCATGAATTATGGTGGTGATGGAAATTATCCATATACAAGTGATTTATTTGTTTCACAAGTTCATGATTGGGCACAAGCTTAGCATTGTGTTAATATGGGAGTTATGATTATTTTATCATAAAGTGAATTATTGGCATACAACCTCATATGAATTGAGATGTTATATTTTATTTTGAAACTATGATCTTTATACGATTAAAGGTATAAAATGGATCTCAAATGATAGCGATGAATATAGTTATTCATTTATGGCTACTTGGATTCAATTTTATTGTGATCTTTATTATTGAAATAAAGAGACATCCTTTGATGATTGGACGTGCGATTCCACCTAATGGGGGTGTGTTGCTTTCTTAAAGAAACAAAGAGACAAGTTGGTTTCTAATTAGAGAAACAAAAGAGTTATATCAATATGATATAATAAGAGTTGGTATAATCTTACTTTATGTAAATTATACAAAGAGAGTGTAGTACAATTTATTGATGTAAGTCATTGGAAAGTCCTACTTTAACTAAAAGGACTAAATGACTTTGTATATTTCTTGGAAATTATCCATTTGTTCTATAAGAAAATTTTGATGGATATGATTAAGGAAATATATTGATTGAAAGTAAACAATGAGTATAGTGTTGTGGCCACAACCAATGCCAACTATTTCCTTGGATCATGAATGTTTAAAGCATATTAGTAATATGCATAAATATAAAGTTTGGGATTGAAAAATCCTTATGATTGTGTTAGAGATAAAGTCTCTAATGGAACAGTTACTATCTCCTACTTAAATTCAGCAAAGAATTTATCGGATCCGTTAACTAAGGCATTGCCTAGAGATAAGGCATGTGGGAGACTACTAGTAGCGTGGGACTTAAATATAACCCTTAGACACCAATAAGGGGAACCCAACCGCGCTTGACCAAACCGGTTATAGACTGAGGTTCAATGGGTAATAACAAGTTATTGGAATGTCTGTTCAAAGTACTAACTTTGTCCCATACTAAAATGAGTTGTTAGTACTAAAGTGATAAGAGAGGATGAGTTATTAAACTCTTAATGGAGCTATAAGAGGTTGTTAGGAACAAATCAACAACAAGTGACTCCACCTATTTGAATATGATGTGGTGTCGCTTCAACAAAAGTATGAAAGGGTTTTACTTTTGTACATATTCATCAAACATGGATCGCTAGCACAGGGCCAGTCATAGTGCTAGGAGCAAACGAGAAATTTGGTTAGAAGAAAAATAAGTATAGTGTGTGGTATTTCCGATGTTAGACGAAATGAGTCATGGTTCAATCCTAGGACACCATGTACTTCATTAGCGTCATGAAATGCTTATACTAATTGAAGGTCCAATTCTTAAGAATCCTTCTTGTATGCACTATGCTTATAGTGAATTATAGTTATTCAAGTCAACAAACTAGTGGGGCAATTAGTTTGTAAATACTTGATTTGGTAAAGTTCAAAACACCAACATTCCAAAATAGTGGGGGATTGTTGGATATTTTTTGAATGTTGATGTTTATTGAAGGCATTTGTTCATAAATGAACAATTATGAAGAGACTTATTTGTCTATAAAAGGTATCTTTATGATATAATTATTCATAAAGTTATGTCTATTTGGAAAGACATGTATTGATCATAAAGTTATGTCTATATGAAAAGACATGTATGTTGATCAAGTATATAAGGAGGTTTTCACATAAACATTTCAAGAGACAGAACCAATAATTCTATTTCTCTCTGAATGTTCTCAAGCGGCTTTGTTGTAACCCAAATACGACTTGTCTAAAATAGTTAGGCAATATTGTATTTCAGAAAGCTTGGTGCCTCAAAGTCTTATTTCAATATTTTCTTAATTTAGAAATTTTTCTCACAGATTCTGTCTGAGGAAAAGGTTTACGAGGACGAAGAGGTCAGGGACAAGGACATTGTTGAACCCAAACCCAAATTTCGTGGAACTTGAAGTATCTTACGATCCAGACACGATGAACTTATTGATTGAGTTAACAACTCGGTCACGCTGCTTTAAAAAAAATTAGTGTAATATTGAAATCTCATTACAATTACAATAAGATAATCTCTCTATATCTCAAGAATTTCAATCACAAAAATATACTTTAAATAATAACAAATAAACAAGGTTGACTAACAGAACGAATGAGTGCATCTTAGTTGTTGTTTTAAGATATGGATGAAAAAAATTATTAATTATGTTATAACTTCCGGATATCCCAGGAATTAACCAAACAAATAATTAAAGCGGAAACAACAAAACAAAATTTTCTTGTGGACCTATGCCACAAATCTGCACTATCAAATCAATCAAATACAATCACTAATCATAACAATCTCTCTAGCAAACTCTCAATCTAATCAATCCAACATGGGTGATTCTCTCACAACAACATAAAACTATCTCAGCTTTTTCTCTTAATCTCACACAATCTCTCACACACAAAAAACTAAACAGAAACTGCTTATTTATACTAACACAAAATTGGACTCCAAGAATCCCTATCCTATTAGGATTCTTGTCCACCAATCAAAAACCTCTAGAAAAATCCTAAACCAAATCTAATTAGGAATTGAGGCAAAAATCCTAACAAATTAGATATAGGGGCGGCCTGTCAAGTTAGTCATGCCCCAAATTAATAAAAATATATCCTTCAAAAGAAAAAAAGTATAAAAATATTAGGTGATATAGTTATTTAATTAGCCATGTGATTGTCTCAATTAATAAACAACTCATTATTTTGTTAATGTTACAATTCATACTTTGTATATAAACTTGTCTAAAGATTGTAGGATCTCTCTTCAAACTTTTTAAAGGATATCAAAATAATTGCATGTATGGGAAGAATTGATGATTACAAGCCTGCTTTGGCAATTGCTTGGACAAACCTATGGTTCTGCAGGAGTTAATCTCTTCGCCGGAGCAGCCCTTTTCACTACAAGAAAAAGACAGTGTTGTCACGAAAAATTAGGAATAAAATTTTTTCGTTCCAAATTAGGAACGAGGTTAGGAACGGGAAATAAAAATATTGTTCAAAGGACGTTCCAAATATAAGGAATGAAAAACCTCATTCCAAAATCCAATCCTCTTTTTCGCGGCATTGCACGGGAGATTGGATTTGTTGGGGTTGTTAAATATTGTTCCAAATCTCGTTCCTAATTTGGGACAGCGTTTGTAACAATACATTTGGCACTGGTTTAGAAACGAGTTTATTTGGCGTCGTTCCTAGATCCATTCCAAAAACTCATTCCTAAACTCGTTACTAAACTCGTTGCAAATTAAAATAAACAAATAAATAATTATTCAAGACAAAACTCAATGGAATGCAACAATGAACTTTAGAATTTGTGTCTGAGGCTTCGATTTAGATGACCCGTCATCGAATTTTTATGGCTATTTCAAAGATGTTGTGCAAATCGAGTAATTGTGCTCCACTACACGAATGACAATCATCCTTCTCAAGGGTGATTTGGTCTGATCTTAGAGCAGAAATGAAAGTTCACCCCTTGTATAAATTGGTACTATATATATGTTAATTGCAAAAAGTTATAGGAAATACAATTCATTTGTATTAGACAGTAAGCAATTCAGGTGTAATTGATTTAAATTCCAAGGAAAATGAGGAGGCTATAGCAACCTTGTTCCACGGTTTATGTCTTCTATAGGCAGGCTATAGCAAGCTTGTTCATTGTATCCATAACATTCTTCTCCAGAAGGTAACAAGTTATGTACATTTCCATATTTTCTCCCTATAATTAATTCTTTTTTTTTTTCTTTCAATCTTTAATAAATTTCTTAACCTTAGGGATAGATTATTCAAGTCTTGTTTGGGAATGAAGAGCTTTGGTTGGATATTTCTGGCTTCATTTCTCGGGTGATTATTGGCTCCTTGCTCAATCAATTTAGCAAATTAATTGTATAATGTAAGTTCCTCATATCAAAATTATATTTGTGGTGTTTCAGCAAGTCAGAATATATATACTGTGGGTCTATACTTGTCTTCTTCAATAGCAAGCGCAATGACAAATTTAATGCATGCACTCACCTTCGTTATGGCAACCATTCTTGGGTAAATATGCTTTTAAGACTCAATTTTTTTCCCCACCCAGAATTCAGAGTTTTGCTTTGACTAATTCGGATTCGATCACGTCGCACTATCCAGGTGGGTGAATCTACCAACTAGGCTATTTGCGTAAGTAAGGTTTCGAACCTAAGACGTGCTTAAGCTGAAACGAGACACTTACCACTCGATCTAACCCCGCGTACGTAAGGTTTCGAACCTAAGACGTGCTTAAGCTGAAACGAGACACTTACCACTCGATCTAACCCGTGTTGATTAAGACTAAGTTTTATGTCTTCATTTAATTCTCTAACAAATATTTCCTCATCTTAATTAATTAGATTGGAGAAAATTAATATCAAAAGCTTAGCAAATTTTGCCAAAATTCTTGGAACAATAATCTGTGTGGGTGGAGCCATTTCCATGGCATTGGTCAAAGGTCCATAAAGCTACTAAACACAGAAATGGTAACAACATCTTTCTTCAGCCAAGGAGGTGAAAATTGGGTGTTGGGTTCTATACTTCTATTCGGAAGCAGCTTTTTATGGTCACTTTGCAACTTCTGAAACAGGTTCAGGTTAACGCGAATTGTCCTTATCATTTATCTTTATCTTCTTGGATGTGTTTCCTGGCCGCATTACAATCAGGAATAATTGCAGTTTTAGTAGAGAGAAAACTTGAGGCTTGGAGCCTCAACTCATATCTAGAGCTCGCATGTTATTTTTATACGGTCAACATTCATTTCTCTGCTAATATTCTTACATCATAATGTTCTTATATCTTAATAACTCGATTGTTTTTTTCTTAAACTTCACGAAATAGGGAATTGTAACCGCGGTTACCTTGTATGTTCAAGCTTGGTGCATTTCGAAAAGAGGTCCCTTATTACTTAGCAATGTACCAACCTCTATGCAGAGTTATTGTTGCCTTCTTTGCTGCTATATTTCATGATGAGGAAGCATATGTAGGAAGGTAACTAACTAGATATCAGTCCCTTCGTTTTCTCAATGGGAAAGAATGTAAAATTTTAATTTTAAAAATGCTTCCTTGCTAAATTTTGTCTTATTTGCTGTTTACTTTTCAGTTTGGTTGGTGCTTTTGCTGTGATAATTGGATTATATGTTGTATTATGGGTAAAGGAAAAAGACCATGAACAAATGAAACTAGAGACAGATTCAAGGTTGTTTAAGAATCAGACAAATGTTGTACAAGTTCAATCTTCTCATATTGGTTGCAGATTTGATTGGAAGAACCACTTCTGTCCGAGACATCAAATAACGGATGATGATAAGTTTTTGGTATTAAAATGGATAAGGATATGTAACAGGCTAGCATGGACCAATGACTTTATCATTGAGTGAATTAGAAGAGGAATTGTTGTTAATTTGTTATTTTTGTTACCCGAAGAATATTGTGAGACTAATGAAGAATACAACTGGTAGTGGTACAAGTATATGTAATACTGTCATAAGCAATGAAAAGGCAATCAAATTTAGTTATCAGCTAAATTAAATGTCTACTTTAATGACGATATTACATGCTCTACTTTAATGTCTGTATTATTGTCAAACCTGACATAGTAAAGTATTTGCTAACTCGGTCTCCCCTTAAAGGCCGATTAAGTAAATGGTCCTTAGCACTTTTCGAGTTTAGTTTTAAGTATATTCCTCAAAAAGCAGTAAAAGGTCAAGCAGTTTCAGACTTCCTGGCCGACCACCCTTGCTTAGACTTGGGATAGGATTTTGAGGATTTGAAAGAAGTAATGGAAGTTTCTTTGATACCATCGATCATAGAATTCGATAAATCTTGCACCGTTGACTCAGCAGGTGCAGGAATCATAATCATAATCACTTAGCCATCATGATTCAACAGTGCATAATCACATCACTTGATTGTTTGGGTCGTGATCAGACCAAAATGTGACATGTTTCTATGGTCATTTTCCTATGTTTTTAGGGGAATTTGTTCTTAATTTAGATTGATTATGTCTCAATTTCTTAATATTTGTGATTTTAGATTGTAGACACCCATTTTCGGCCTTATATCTTTCAGTTCAAATCATTCATTTCTATTTATGCATTTAGGATCATTTAGGTCATTTTCAAATTTAATTTGGCATCATTCATTACTATTTAGTCTTGCATTAGTATATCACATTATATTTATTTGCACTAGAATCATTTTTATAGTCATCGGTTCTTTTAAGTTGGTCTCATATTTTCTTAGCATAATTCATTTTGCCTTCATTTATCTTAGCATAAGTTGACCCATTTACTTTTTGAGCATTTTGTGTTTGTCAGTAGGCCTCCCTAAAACCTCATGGCATTTGAATCTTTGCAATTGTTTTTGGGCCTTGCATGATGAACTTTCCTTTGTTATCATTTTCTTCTTGGGCCTTACTTAAGGTACTTGGACCCTTTGGAATTTGGATAACAAAAGAGAAAAAACAAGAACACTAATTTCCATTTTTACCATTTGTCTCTGTCTTACGGTCTACATAACAAAAAAGAAGGTACTGAAAGAGGGTGGTTCTACAGAGGATAATAATGATAGGAATTTATAATAGGATAATAATAGGAATTTACGTTTATTCACAGGGAAATAACAAACTTAATCTTCAGTTACACTTTCCTTCACATTTCAATTACAAAAAAATTCGAAAGGAAAAGCAAACGAAAAAAGATAAGCAAAAGTGATCAATTTGGCTTCTGCCCTTTCTCTGCTAGCTTCCTTCTCTTAATTCCCTTTGTTTCCAATTGGTGTCACATCTGATATTGGCAGCATCTTTGTCGGGCTTCAACTTTCAAGGCATCCATTTTCCCAATCATACATGGCATACATTTCATTCCACAAAATTCAAAGTTTTCTAATTTCAAATTAATCATAAAGTCCATGGCGTTTCTACACAAATAGCAGCTCCATTATCTTGCACATTCAGCATGCATTTTCATGTGCATACATACATGCATTCAAGTTCATTCATTTGCATTCGAAAGGTCAAAAGGAGCATTCTTTGCATTCTATGATCATCATCAGCGTATTGTAATATGCATAGAAAAATTAAAGAGAAACGGAGCATACATATGTACACCTTCAAGTAGGTTACAGCAACATTATCCAAACATGAGCAAGCATTTCTCATTTAGTTTTACAAGTAGCACAAGCATGTTCTTACTCAGCATATAGAAATCATCACATGAACACTGCATTTTAATCAACTGTTAAGCATTTTTAGAGCACTCATCACACATATTCACATACCAATTCACCATGCTTTCCCACAGTCACATAAGAAGCATATTTTTGCAGCATACAGTCACATTCTGCAGCTAGTTTTAGGCAACAAATACATGGCATTTTATATCATAATATGCACCAAATGACAAAAAACAGAGTCGCGTGCATTACATTTTTTAGCATTTTGACATTGTTAGCTTTCATTCCACAATATTTTCATAGCATTGTGTTGGTCATTTAGTGTCTTGCATTAAACAGTTAAATCACCATATCAAGAGGGCATTTCATCATAAAACAGAACACTGCATGGACTCATTACTGCATTTTCAAATCCATTTCCCCATGAGTCATGACACATGCTTACAGCATTCATCTCACAAGCATTAGTAGTAGGCTCAAATTCATGTTTGCATACAGTATTTCATTTCATTTCACGACAAACATTCCTCAAGACAATTAACAGCAGGCATTCAGCAAGCAAGAGCAAAAACAGGGCATCAATGAAAATTAGACAGAATTAAGCAAGCAAGAAGTCAAGAATGGCATTCAATCAAATGCACAATGAAATCCGCTTTTAATAGATTATTAAATGAGGACCGTTTATCACTATGGTTGTCAAATTTATTCTAAACAGAGGCAAATTCATAAAGAAAGGGAAAGAGAGATATACCAGAGACTTGAGAAAAGAAAATCCTTGCCACCACACTGTTGCCAGCTCGTCACAATTGCACTTGCATATAGAGCCAAAAGCAGATGTTCACACGGTTTGCATAATCAGCATCACAAACAGACAAATATGGAGAATATTCACATGGCACAAACACTCACATGACAAGGAAAATCCCTTGAGGAACAGACAAAAAACAGAGAGTGAGGAGGCAAACCATGTTATTTTGGTGGTCCTTGCACCAAAATTCGACACCTGTATAACAAGAGAGTCGGTGCTAGACTATTTTTTTTTTCACCTGCAGAAGAGACAAAAGAGGCGAGTTACAGAAAAGGAAAATTTTTGGGGGGATAAAAGAAAAGGGAGGTTTTTTTGAGGAGAGGAGGAGAGTTTTTGGGGAGGAGTTTCTAGTAGTGCTAGGGTTTGAGGACAGGGTGGTTTTTAGAGAAGTTGAGGGTTTAATAAAAATAAAAAAGGAAAAGGAAAACAGAAGGTTTTAGTTCCTAAGAGGAAGGAATAGGTTTCGAAAAAATGAGGGGAAGTAGAGGGTTTTAGGCAATAAAAAATACATAAGGAATGAATTGAAAAAAAGAAAGATAAAATAGAAGAAAGAAAAAGAAAAGGGAGATTTTACCGAGTCAAAGGTGAGTCGGAGAATTTTGGCTTGGTTTAAGGCTTATGTTTTCGGTTTTGGTTTTCTAGTGTTAGGAGGCTCGGGTCTACAAAACGTTTGTTGGGTTCATAGAGCTAGGTTAGAGGGACAACATACTTAAATTTGAAGGTCATCCGACGGCTAGATTTGCCGGATCGGAAGTAGGATTTTGATTCGGTTTAGGCTAGATCCTTGAGGTTTGCGACGGTTTTAAGCGGAAAATAGGCTAGACTCGGGATGAGGGAAGCAAGGCGAGTCTCCCGATAGAGTTTGATGGTCAACGGCAACGGGTTGGATCTCAGATACGGTGGGGCAAGGTGGCGGCGCAGTGGAGTTTAGTTCCAGGGCGGCTAGGGTTTCAGTTGGGAGGAGAAGTTTGAAGGAAGAAGACAAAAGAGTGCTTTTATACTTACCCTAATGACCCGATCCGACCCATACTCGACCCGACTCAAGTTCATCCGGCCCATTTTCAGTTGGGTAAACTCTAATTTGGGCTTCTTTCATTTTAATGCTTTTTGGGCCTTAGATTATTACTACTTGGGCCTCCTTTATCCTTATATGTTTGGGCTTTTGATGGTAAGTGATTTGTGCATGAAGCTTAGATAGATTTATTTTAGTTTAACCTAAGGTCTAGTTCCATTATTAGCTTAAGTAATTTAATTCTTAATAAATTGGTAAAAAATAATAAGAATTAATCTAATTTCATGATTTAGTTTAATTATCAATGAAGATTAATAAAAGAAAAAGAAAAGTGTTAGACTAGCCTTAAGCATTTGCATCCATATTTACTTTTACTTAAATATTGTTAGTACCATGTTGTTTAACTGCTCATGAGATTCAAGAAAAATGACTCTCGTGAAGGGAAAGAAGGGTGACTCATTCATGCGTGTCTGAGTTTCCTTTACTTCTCCCGGAGGCTTGCGAATTTCCGGAGGTCGTTTACCATTTATTGGGAGGCGGCCGAAGGTGTTCCTCGTATAATTAATGGGTAATTAAGTTTAAAAAAAATTTCATGCATCATATGCATCCACGCATTCAAGAATCTGGTATATTCATAAATTAAGAATTATTAAGGAGAAATCTAAAAAGGAAAAAGAAAGAAAATGGGATCAATCCGAACAGTAATCAGTAAATCAGTAATTAAGTAAAAAGAGATCAATCAGAGTCAGAGTAACAGTAATCAGTAAATCAGTAATTAAGTAAAAAGAGATTAACCAGAGTCAGAGTAACAGTAATCAGTAAATCAGTAATTAAGTAAAAAGAGATCAATCAGAGTTAAAGTAACAGTAATCAGTAAATCAGTAATTAAGTAAAAAGAGATTAATTAGAGTTAAGGTAATAGTGATCAGTAAATCAGTAATTAAGTAAAAAGAAATTAATCAGAGTTAAGGTTACAGTAACCAGCAAATCAGTAATTAAGTAAAAAAGGGGTAAATCAGAGTCAAAGTAACAGTAATCATTAAATCAGTAATTAAGTAAAAAGAAATTAATCAGAGTTAAGGTAACGGTAACCAGCAAATCAGTAATTAAGTAAAAAGAGGTAAATCAGAGTCAAAGTAGCAGTAATCAGTAAATCAGTAATTAAGTAAAAAGAGATTAATCAGAGTTAAGGTAATAGTAAT
Source organism: Corchorus capsularis (assembly GCA_001974805.1). Classification (NCBI taxonomy): domain Eukaryota; kingdom Viridiplantae; phylum Streptophyta; class Magnoliopsida; order Malvales; family Malvaceae; genus Corchorus; species Corchorus capsularis. Next base: position 59,604 of record AWWV01013124.1, on the reverse strand, counting down.
CAGTAAATCAGTAATCAGGTAAAAGATAGTAATCAGTAAATTGTTAGGTAAGGTAAGAGATTAATCAGTAATTAAAGAGTCAAGGTAAAAATGGTAATCAATGAATCGATAATTAAGGGTTAAAGTGATCATAATCAAGAGTTGAGTGGTTAATCAGTAAATTGATATTAAAAAAGGAGTAAAATAGTAATTAAGTAATTAAGAAAGGAAAACGATGGTCAGTAATTAAATTCAAAGAGTAAAATGGTAATCAGTGAAAGAGGAAAAGAAGAAGAGTAAAAAGTGGTAATCAGATAAAAAAAAGTAAAAGAGGGTAATTAGTAGTAAAGAGTAAGAAATGGTGATCAGTAGAAAAAGAGAGTAAAAATGTTATTAAGTAAAAAAGGAGAGTAAAAATGGTAATTAAGTAAAAGGAGTAAAAAAGAGTATTAAGTAAAAAAAGAAAGTAAAAAAACTTGGTAATTAAAGTAAAGAGAGTAAAATATGGTAATCAGTACAAAGAAGTAAAAATTGGTAATTAGTAATCAAAAAATAAAGGGGTGCTCAATAGTAAGATGATAAGTTAATCCAAGGTCAACGAAACTCTTTGAATATGGCATGAAAATAACTTAAGGATAGAGACGACCAATAATAGAAACCCACGATTAAGTCTAGATTAGTCAGTGTCGTCTTTTGACGGGCGTCGTGGGGGTGCTAATCCTTCCCCACACGTACCCGACTCCCGAACCTTGAGGACTCTGGTTAGTAGACCGTTTATTAGGTTTAGTGTTACCCTCGCCAAGCTTAGGTTAACATTAGACTTAATAATCTGATAGGTGGCTAATCACACCTAGGTTAAAAAAGATTAGTGGCGACTCCCCTTTAGTTTTTAGTTCTTTAAGTCGTTAAACAGTAGGGTTCCGTACCCCCTGGACCCGGACGTTGCGACATAGATATTGAAGATAAGAAAAGTGGAAAAGTACTATTTTTCCTACTTTTTGGAGCTATTTTGATGGAATTTTGACATAAATATTCAAATGGAATTTTTCATGAAGGTTTTGGAGATTTTATGTTCGTGATTGAAGACTCTTTGAAACTTATTTCTATGCTTGAAGAAGCCATGGAGATTAATGCTACAAGTTTCCAAGATAATTGAAGATTAAGGACATAAGTCAAGTGAAGAAATATGCAAATTGCTGACAGTTTCTCCATATGACCTAGGCGGCTAGGTTGTTAACCTTGACGATTAGGTATTTCATCTGGGCGCCCAGGGACAGTCGGGCCTGCCAAACCCAGCATAAGTTGGTGCCTTCCTCTTGAAGTTTCTCCATTTGATTCCGATTTCAGCGACACTTTAGGAGAAAATTCATAACTTTCTCTATAGAGGTCCAAATTCGATGATTCAAGATGTGTTGGAAAGTTAACTCCAAGATCTACAAGTTTACAGCAGACTTCGAAGCCCAGCTTTGCCGTTAAGATGGTAAAAAAATGCCCCTGAAGTTAGCAGATCGTTGCTGTCTTGGGCCAGATTTCGGGTTTTCTCTATTTTCAGTCCATCTAAGCTGTTGTATTTCACTTGATGACCAAGTAATTAGCTCAGCACGTTTTTAAGAGTCCTAGTTCGGTTATAACTCTAATTCTAACCCTAGGAGTCTCTTATAAATAGCCACCTTTAGATGCAAAACCCTAAGCTACCTAAGCCTATATCGCATAACGCATAAACCCTTTTTTTTTCTTGTTATTTTCACAGCAGCCCTAGGTTAGATTTTCCTCCATGGGTTGTTCTCAATCCATGGAAGGTTAGTTTTCTTAATACTTCTATCATTTGTTTGAAGATTTTAATCAATTGATATGGGAAGATTCTGCACTTATAATTTGGTATGATTTTTCTCTTTTGAATAACATATTAATCCCTGTTATAATGATTATGATTATTTATGTTGTTGCTTTAGAATGGCCACTATTGTCAATAAGTTGAATAATCTATTGTTTTTATTGGGCTGAAACTTAATTGGTATGCCTCATAATCGATACAAGTTGATGTCCTTCATCAAGATATCGATGGAATTAATAAGTCTTATTGAAAATCGAGGCATAATAGTTTAGTTGGATATATGTTTGATTTTAATTTATTAAGCACGCGCGAATCTATAATTGTTCTTAATTCTTTATTCATGTTTCTGAGGCGTAATAGTACGGATGCATGATAATAGGGTTATTCTTTGTGCCTAACGGAGTGAGATTAACTAATTAGTATGTTAGGGAAACCTAGATCAATTATTATTAAGAGGTTATTGAATGAATCTTGCTTGATATTTTACCTCTATTTATAGAGTGACGTAAAATAGATTCTTGACTAGTTCAATAATTTGGTTGTACTAGATTTATCTCTCATATTGATGATCTATATCTCCTATTGATTAATCTCTACCAACAATTGGATGGAAGTATGTTTTTTAATTGATTATTTTCTAAATTGTTTTCTTAGTTTTCTTAGTTAGTATTTTATTTTAAATCTCTTATATAAATTTACTTTAGTTTTAAATCCCTCTTTTTCCTTAAGTGTTTTTAAAGTATTTTTGCTTTCATAATTATCTGTTTCACCTCTTTCTCTGTGGGTTTGACCCCTACTTGCCCTAACTATTTAGTTAGTATTAGTGGGGATTTATCTTGTGTTTCGTTGACGACCGATCAGGTTGTATCTTGCATCCTTGCTTAGACTTAGACGGATCTCTGATGAGGTGCTTAGGAAAAGAAGAGGCCATGAAAATAGTCAAGGATGTACATGAAGGCTTGTGTGGTGCACACCAAGTTGGAAGAAAGATGAGATGGCTTATGCGTCGTCATGGCTTTTATTGGCCAACAGTTATGAAAGACTGCATAGAGTTCACCAAAGGATGCCAAGCTTGTCAAAAGCATGGTCCGATTTGGAGGATGCCATCAAAAGAATTACATTCTATAATAAAGCCTTAGTCAGTTAGAGGATGGGCGATTGATCTTAATGGAAAAATTTCCCCACCAGCCAAAGGAGGAGTACCTGCTTTATTATAGTTGCCATAAATTAATTCGCCAAATGGCTGGAGGCAAAGGCAATGAGAAGTACAACTCACAAAGACATTAAAAATTCCTAAAGGAACATATAATCTACGCTTAGGAATTCCAGAAACACTCACCTCTGACCAAGGTACCAACTTTGATGGTGAGATTACAGAAGATTTTGAGAGAAAATTTGGTCTGAAGTTCACTATGTCCACACCATATCATGCACAGGCTAATGGACAAGCCGAGACTTCTAACAAAGTGATAATAGGCATCATAGAAAAGATGTTAAAAGACAAATCTGGCAAATAGGATAGAACTCTGTAGAAAGCTCTTTGGGCATATCGAATGTCATAGCGCACAAGCACTAGCGTGAGTCCATTTAGTCTTACTTATGTTCATGATGCCATGGTTCCTATGGAGCTTTTAGCCAAGTCATCTAGTGTTGCTTTTAAAAATGACTTGCAGTGTTATGATTACAATGATGGCATGATGATTAAGCTTGAAGATCTTGATTATGAAAGGCTCGATGCGTTAAATCATCTACAAGCACAAAAGAAAAAGGCAGAGAGAAATTAAATAAGAATGTTGGTCGAAGAAGTTTCGTTGAAGGTGAATTAGTATGGAAAGCTGTTATGCCACTTGGTTCTAAAAAATATGGAAAATGGTCACCTAAATGGGAAGAACCATTTCGTGTCAAGAAAGTACTAAAGAAATGGTAAGTGGCATCCGAAATTCATAAATGGACGCTATCTAAAGAAATATTACCCAACTGCATAGGAAGCAAGATATGATCCTAATCCGGAGTTTGACCCGACGCTAGAAGATTCAGATTATATGGCCTTGAATCAAGTCACGACCGTATCCTTCACTGACGTGTAGTAGGATATTTTGAACGCTTCGTGAACAAAGCCTCCCCAATTGCATAACTGCGGCTTTAAAAATATTTTCGTTATTATTATGATTAGTAACGAAAAGATAAAGAAACATTGCTTTAGTTACGAAAAAGTTAGAAATTCCATCACTAAAAGCTAAAAAAGTGTTTTGGAATTAACTTTTATAATTTTGATTTTTACCTTAATTGAAAGAAAGAGGCCGAATTCCCTAGGGTTTTTGATGTTTTTGCCGATTGTATTTAGGTCCTTTCGGCAAATTAACTTCAAAATTAAAATCCTCTTTGTTCCAAATCTTTATGGTTTTGATCATAAGACCATTAGATTAATTCATAAGGGTTTTGGCTACTTGTTGGTTTAAAATAAATAAAGCCACTTATGCTAAAAGTTGGCTAAAAATCCATTGCCACCAAATTAAAATAAAATTGCAAAGTTATTTGAGAAAATAAATGAGGGAAACAAGAGTTCTAAACTTCAAAATTCAAAAGCTAATCTTTGTCATCTTCATCTTCCTCAATATCTTCAAAGTCGTCATCCTCATTATAGATGTCGGGGAAGCAGGGGAGATATTCTTTCCAAGACTAAAATATTGTTGTCAATTTGTTCAGTTGGAAATTCTTGGAGGCTATTTCTTTATTCAACGAGAGAGACATCAATTTCTTTAATTTGTTTACTCTTTTCTATAGCCACCTCCTCTCTCTGAGATGCAAGAACGTCTAATTCTCTTTCCACTTTAGCAATCCATCTCATAAAATTTCACAATCTCGAGTTCAAGTTCTCTTGGGCAGGTGAAGTAGTCAGCTCTAGCCAAGTGTAACTGAACCAGTGATCTGGAGGGATGAGTATACTCAGCAGCAAACGATTGGAAAGTCTCAGGAAAGTTTTGCCGAAATTGGATGAGGTCAAGTTCCAATTTTGGAGAGAAGAACACAGAACATCAATTGCTTCTCGGACCGAGTCCACATCCTTTTCCATAGCTGCATACTTGGCACTAGTAAGGAAAGTGCTAAGATCCATAAGAGTTGTCTCCAATTCCCAGTTTGATGGAGTTTCTTCAGTTTCATTCGACGATGCCGCATTATTTGCTGTACAAAGCAAAAAATCATAAAATTGTCAATTTAGCAATTTTCAAAATGCAAGAAGTAAATATATTAATTACCACATTAAAATTATTTTCATAATGTTTTGTCAAAAATATTTATTTATATTGCTACCGAAATTACTTATGAAAATAATTAATTATTTAAATTATTAATTTTGGCGTTAATTAATTAATTGGGCCGAAAATCCCTAATCCTAGAGAGCAAATTGGAAAGCCGCCCGAATTTTTCCAACAACTAAATATTGTTGTGTAAAAATATTTTAACAACATATTTTCGTTGTTAAAATGCTAATGCAACGATATTGTTTTCGTAATAAAATCTTTTACGTGACAACATTTATTTGGTTGCGTAATAATATTTACAACGATATTTAGTTGGTTGCGAATAACATTTTAAAACGATAAAATGTGTTGACAAAATGTTTACAACAAAATTATTTTTGTTGTAAATAGTTTTCGGTAACAATATTTATTAGTTGTGTAAAGTTTTTTATAATGATATTTAGTTGGTTGCAAAAAAATGTTTTAAAACGAAAAAATGTTGTTGTCAAAATATTTACACAACAAAAGTATTTTGGTTGTAAATACTTTTCGGCAACAATATTTATAGTTGCGTAAAGGTTTTTATAACGATATCTAGTTAGTTACAAATGACTTTTTAAAACGGCAAAAGGATATTGTCAAAATGTTTACACAACAACATCACTTTGGTTGTAAATACTTTTATATAACAATATTTTAATTATTGGGTGAAGGTTTTTAAAACGACATTTTTTGTTACAACTTACTTTTTAAAATGACAAAATGTTGTTGCCAAAATTATTACACAACATTATTTTGGCTGTAAATACTTTTGTAGGTAAAACTATAAAAACATTAATATGATAATGTAAAAGAACAAAAAAATAATTCATTCCAAACAAAATTTGTATTAATATGAAAATCAATATGCATTATTCGTCATATATTACAAAGTACAAAGTAGTACTTGATATCAAGATATTAAGGAAACTAAGTCCTATTAAAAGTGTAAAATAAATTGAAAAAGTACATTATACAACACTCAAAGAGAACAAGCACCCTGTAGAAGCTAAAGTTATTCTCACAGCAAAGATAAATGGTGCAAGTTATAACAGACACCAACCTTGTTCACCGATCTTTAGTAGTTTTGCAAGGAGCCCTGGAAATGAGAAAGCCTGGATAAAAGGAACCATGATCAATTATAGTGCTTTGCATACAGAATGGGGGAGAAATAATCAAGAATAGGCATGCTTGGTGAAAAGACAGTTTCTCAAAGTCATAAGATCTCAAACAACCTAAAAGAAAAGGTTCTCCATTGATGCATAATCAAAACATATGGATATAATAACCTACAAAATCAGTAACTATTCTCATCAATGCATAATGCACAATTAGAAATACTTGCTTCTTCAACAAAAACCTCATCATTTCAACTATGCTTGCTTTATCAACATCCAGGACCAAACAACTGAAACACAATTAGAAATATAATAGATCCTGCTTCTAAAACTCCGACTCAACAGTAAAGAAATCATAACTATATTTATCAGAAAGCAACATGAAGGTTAAGATAATTGATAATTTCACATGAAAAAAGATATCTTAAGATGATAGAGGTGAACCAATCTGTAGAATAGAGGTCATTTAGACAACTATGACTATTCCAAAAGGTAGTAGGAAAAATGTGATAGCAAGATATGCATATTCATGTTTTTGAAGGTAAGATCATGCTAAAATCAAGAAAACAGCATCTAGAGTCAACACAATCTAAAGGGTCACTACTTCATGATAAACAGAGAAAAAGAAAAATATGAAAAATAAATTCATTAAGTAATGTATGTGGAGCTATCCTTATTTCTATTAAAATTATATATGGTTTAGTCTTAGACCCTTGCTTGAAGAAGAGATTAAATATCATCATTACAGTTTAGTCATTAGGAGGCAATATTAAATTAAAAACAGAAACAAAGAATTAAGCTCTGCAGGAGGAAGGATGCAAAAATGGACATACCGATCACCATCACCTCCCTCACTGAAAGACAATTTCTGTCGCAATACTCTCCTAACTGATTTCCTGAACTGCAAACGAATCATATACCTCAATACACAAGTAGGAAACAAATAAATCCATGCATTTAAAAGTATTTCAAGAGAATTTAATCTTTGGATTTTCCTTGATTTCAAATAGTTTATTGAATGCATCAATAATGGACTTATTCTCAGAAAAAAGCTCTGGGTCAAGTTCACCAATTCTCTTTAAAGTTTTATTAATTGTAGGTACAGCTGCATCTGGTTGCTTTGATCTCAAGTCTAGATGACGATAAAAACGCGGGGTTCACAAATTCTTTTACTCCAAACTTCTTGGCTACCACTAACCTGAGAAAACATGCAGAACGAAATAAAGAAAGAGCTAAGAGCCATTCTTCTATGGTCTATTTATAGCACTTAATCTAGATCATACAGAAATTTATCACTAAAGCAACATTTAACACCCTCCTCAAATGTTAAAGGATTCAAATTATCACCCCATGATTTTAAATGGTGGAGCAATTTTTAAAGCTTAACGGAGGAGAAATCCAATATTCATGCTTCAAAGCAACCCTATCAGTGAATCATATATATATGTACATATATATATATATATATATATATATATAATCACATTGATTTGGAGGAATATTAAGATGAAGATCAAGTGTAAGTGTGTGTATTCAGACCCAGAGATATTCAGAGATGAAGATTACCCTTTCAGAGATGTACACCATCCACATAAATATATTCCCAGTTTGAATAGATTAAATTTAAAGCAAATATACACATCAAAGCTATATCAATCAATTGGCCTCATGTATATATGTAACGTTATAAGAGAAGTCAAGGGAGCTTCAAATCAAGCCTAAAAACCATAAACTAAAATTAAGTTTGAAATTAACAGACATCGGTATCATTTATAAGTTAGATTGATGTAATGGACAGACTTCAATTATGAGAAGGAGGGTGTGTTCTGGGTCTAGAATAGTCAGAGAAAATCCCAGTGCGTTCGTCATAATTCTTGCGACGTTTAGAAACTGAATAGGCTGAAATAATTTGAAATTAGGAAGCAAAACACTTACCTCTCAAAAGCCCATAACCGAATAGCCTGTGTAGAACCTTCAGATTCAATCGGTGAAATAAATCAAAGAATGAGGGGGGAGCGATTATTTGAGGACGTGAGGGAGGGAGATGAACAGAGAGGAGGCGATGGAGATGAAATAAGAGAGGGTAAAAAAAAGGAAAAAAAAAAAAAAGGAGAAACAAAGAAAGGGTTTTTTATTGGGTTTCGATAAAACGGTGGTGTTTGACATAGGGTCTAATTGGGTTAGGAGTTAGGACTTAGGCGGCACTTTTTTCTTCTCCATGGCTCTCAAATAATTTAAACTTTCTAAAGCCTAAAGTATTTATGAAAAAAGAAAAAGTTTAAAGTATTTCACCGCCACAATTTTCATGTTTTTTATTTTATTTTAATTACTATATATATTATATTATACTACTACTTTTTATAAAATAGTCTTTGCTTGCATTGCACGTGACCCAGTTTGTTTTAAATTAAACTCAAATTAAAATTTTAAGTATACTACTAATTTTTTTTTACCAAAAAAGAAAAGCATAAACTAATTTTTTCCTAAAAAATCCTATTGTTAGAGCTGTCAAAATTTTATTCGAGTGCAGATATTTGACTTGACCGCCTGAAACCACACTTGATCAAACCCGATTTGACCAAAAAATCCGCTCAACCGAAACTGAAATGACCAGACCCCAAATCCTTAATGAACCAAACCCCATCAACCCGTGAGATTAATCCGAAAGTACCCGAATCGTGATTAATTATATTTATTAAATGACCCGAATTCGAAAAGACCTGAACCTAAAAATCAGTGGCTCAAACCCAAAATTATCAGAACCATATGACTCGAAACCAAAAAATACGCGAACCAAAATTGATCCAAACCCAAATGACCCGACATTTGAGCGATCTGAATCCAACCCAAACTAAAACCGAAAATTGACTAAACCTTTATAACTCAAAACTAACCTAACCCAAAGTCCAACATGGCCTGCCCATTTGTATAACATTGGGTTTTACTATCAAAGTAACAAAAAAATGATCCCACACAAAAGAAAAATATTAAAAAGTAAAAAAAATTAAACCAAAACAAGAATTACAATTATCAACCAAAAAATTAATTATAAGTCAAATAAAATAATTACACGTTAGGGAAATAATAAATTTTAATCATAATACGTTAAACTATCAAATAGAAAGATGTCAACCCAAATTCGAAAAGACCTAAACCTAAAAATCAGTGGCTCAAACCTGAAATTATCAGAACCATATGACCCGAAACCGAAAACGACACGAACCAAAATTGACCCAACATTTGAGCGATCTGAACCCAACCCAACCTAAAACCGAAAATTAATTGAACCTTTAGAAATCAAAACTAACCTAACACAAATCCAACTTAACCCTCCCATTTGTATAACATTGGGTTTTACTATCAAAGTAACAAAAGAAATGATCCCACACAAAAGAAAAATATTAACAAAGTGAAAAAAAAAAATTAAACCACAGCAAGAGTTACAATTATCACGCTAAAAATTAGTTATAAGTCAAATAAAATAATTACATGTTAGGGAAATAGTAAATTTTAATCATAATACGTTAATCTATCAAATAAAAAGATGTCAATCACAATAACCTTTTAAATTAAAATGGTAAAAATAAAATAATTATAAAATATTGAATTTATTTAAATGAAAATAGAGTTTTTTGTAGAATAAAACTGTATAATAAAATTTTTAATATATCCAATTTTTATTGAAAATAGTAAAATGGTAAAAATAAAGAAATTATAAAGAAATTAGATTTAATAATAATTGAATAAAAATAGAGTTTTTAGTTGAATGAATAAAACTATAATAGTTTAAGCAAGGGCATTTAAGAGATATATTCAAAAAAATAAGGGTATAATGGTCGATTCAAAAGTTTCACAGAACTCGTACTTTTATATATAATATAGATATTTTTTTGCACCAAATAAATATTGTTACTAATTTTTATTAAAAAAAATACTTTTATTAATTTAGTTATTTACTTAAAATTATTTATAAATTACCAATTGGTTCAAAATTATTATATTGTTTTTTTTTCTCATATGGTATCCAGAGTTTTGTTCTGACTAATCCGGATCTAACCCGCATCGTACATCTAGTTTTCGAAAGGTTAGTCTACCAACGAGATAGCTGTGTACGCAAGGTCTCGAAATTTTTTATCTCATCCAGTATCCAGAGTTTTGCTCTAACTAATCTGCATCTAACCCGCATCGCAAATCTAGTTTTGGAAGGTGAGTCTACCAACGGGCAACTACGTATGCGATCTTGAAACTGAGACCTGCTTAAGCTGAAACGAGCCATTGACCACTTGATCCAACCCTGTTTGGTAAAATTATTATTTTATTATTAACAAACAATATCCATTTATATTTTATCTATAATAATCTTTTCTCCCTTTTGTGGAAATTCATGATCTTTACATATAGTGTTGGTCTAGTTTGATATTGAGGTTGCGGTTTGGAAGAAGGGCTTTTCAAAAGTACTTTTTAAAATTGTGGTAGAAAAAATATAAATAATGTTTGGTATTGCTATGAAAAAATGTGGTAGGAGGATAAAATAAATGTGGAAATTCATGATTTTTTTTTGGTAATAATGATCTTTACATATAGTCTTATTTTGTTGTTTCAAAAGTAAAATTGTTCTCATAACGATTATTTTAATCGTTTCGCAATATCTTAGAAAAATTAATTACACAACAACTTAATAAAGTGGTTGTAAAAAATAAAATTTTGCAATAATATATTCTTATTGTTTCGAAAATAAAATTGTTTTTGTAACGACTCTTTTGTTGTTGTTGTGTAATATCTCAAAAAAATTATTTACACAACAAATTAATAAAGTGGTTGTGAAAAGATTAAATTTTTTGCATCATTTTAGTAATATTATTTCGAAATTAGAATTGTTTTTATAATGACTATTTTTTTCATTGCGTAAATATTAATTGCACAACGATTTAATAAAGTTGTTGTGAATAGATTATGCTTTTGCAACAACTAAAAAATTTGTTGTTACGAATATTGTAAACATTGACAACAACTAATAAATGTTGTGTAAAATACCTTCAAAATCACTTAGGCAATGACTTTATAAAGTTTTTACAAATAGATTATGATTTCGCAACGACTTTGTTTTTGTTGTTACGAAAATTGTAAGCATGGGGAACAACTAAAAATGTGTTGTGTAAAATACCATCAAAATCACTTAGGCAACGTTTTTATAAAGTTGTTACGAATAGTTTATGATTTAACAACAACTTTGTTTTTGTTGTTACGAAAATTGTAAGCATTGGCAACGACTAAAAAAGTGTTGCGTAAAATACCATCAAAATCACTTAGGCAACGACTTTATAAAATTGTTACGAATAAATTATGATTTCGCAGCGACTTTGTTTTTGTTGTTACAAAAATTGTAAGCATTGGCAACAACTAGAAAAATGTTGTTTAAAATACCATCAAAATCACTTAGGCAACGTTTTATAAAAGTTGTTACGAATAATTTATGATTTTGCAACGACTTTGTTTTTGTTGTTACAAAAATCGTAAGCATTGGCAACGATTAAAAAAGTGTTGTATCAAATACCATCAAAATCACTTAGGCAACGACTTTATAAAATTATTACGAATAGATTATGATTTTTCAACAATTTTGTTTTTGTTGTTGCGAAAACTGTAAGCATTGGCACCAATTTAAAAAGTCGTTGGGTAAAATACCATCAAAATCTCTAAGACAACGACTTTTAATTATTGTTGTAAAAAACTATATTTCGCTAGAAATTTTTTTTTCTTTGCCAAGCGTTGTTGCTAATAGTCACTTTTCTTGTAGTTAAATTGAAGATCAAAGCCGAAATTAAACATTATTTTTTGGCTAAATTTGGGCCAAATTTTTGCTAGATGAATTCATCATCAAAACCGATTCTACATGGGGCTAATTTTCATCATATTCATCAAGTGTTCATGCTATTTTCTACAAGGATTCATGCAGCAACATGATGAATGAAGGATTTATGGTAAAACTTAAACCTATGGCCGAAATCTACATGATTTTTGCTAGTTAATGCCAATTTCTTTACCTAATTTGGTTAGTTTCTAAGCTGAATTATTCATCTAAATTTCATTAGCTAAATCATCACATAATCATCATCAAGCCGGCATACTTATGGCATACAAGCTAAGGTTTGCGACAAAGTTTGAAAATTTGATGAAATCAAATCAAATTTACAAGACTTGCTTACCTTGAGTTGGTGCCGATTTGGGATCTATCACCATGGATTTGATTTTTGGACTTGCTTGAGAAGAGTATGAGCTGCTTCCATGAGAATCAAGTTCCTTAGCCCTTGCTAGCAAGCATCCTTGAGTATGGAATTGCGGCTTGAATTGCCTAGCATGGATAGGAATCGACCTTGATGATTTTTGTTGCTTGAATTGTTTTTCTTGGAAGCCATTAAAGCTTGTTGGGCTGCTGCGAAATTCGGCACAAGATAGCTTTGGCACCAAGAGAAGTCGACAATGATAGTAAGAGGAGAGGAAGTAAAATTTGGCCTAGACCAATTTAATATATACACAAGCTCAAATCCTATTAGGTCAAAGACTTAAGCTTGGGGGCATTGTTGATACCTTAATTTACAATTGAGGGTAAATTGGTCTCTGAATAAATTATGTCAAGATGTGTGATCAGGATTTGACCTCAAATCCTAATGAGATTAAGTTTCTGCACCACCCTAGTTTTAATTAAATTAGGAAAATCTTATATTTTCTTAATTAAGGCTGAAAATTACTAGATAAATAATAATTATTTTTATAATAGTGATTATTATTAAATATGTGCCGCACTTCATAAAGGATGTGGCGAAAAATTCATAAGAAGATGACTTCTTTTAATAAAGTTGTCAACAAGTGCATCAGAAATTAAAAAACAAGAAGTTTGACGACACATCACCTTAATTGGATAAGAAGAGGTCTTATGGGCCGAAATTAACAAGTGTAAGCCGCCTCCTGTAGCCCAAGAGGCGCCTCCCTGTTTTCAGGAGTCGTCTCCTTACCTTTTGTATTTTATGAGCTGGCAAGTTGATTTTTGTCAACAAATAATTTCTTTATCTCTGTAAGGGAGGCGTGAGATTTTAAGGCTCTCATGTCTTGTATATTTTCACCTTAACACCCAGGAAGAATCTCCAGTCAGTTGTGCTCTCCCGGGGTGTAGAACGATAACTTTTACATATTGTTCAAGTAAGGACAAAATGTCGAAATTGGCGAAATTGACTAAGAAAGTGTGGTGAGATTCCTACAAGGATGTTACCATGATGTTCCTTAAGCTCAATTAACTATCCTAGTTAAATCTTAGCTCATTCCAACGTAGTCGAAAACTTTACCTCGATTTTCAATTAAGGACAAAGTATCGTTTTAAGGTGATTTGAGCTTGGATTTCGTGCCAAATGAGTTGCAATATCTTTTATGCATGATTTTATGGCTAAGTGGCAAATTTGAGCCATTTCATGTTTCAATTATAACTTTTGTAGGTTATTCAATTAAGGACAAGTGGCTTTTCCACCCTGGTTTTGGCCATTTTCGAAATCGGATGTTACTTTTATGAATTCATGAGCTTAATGTGTTTAAGTATGGTGTATTTCATGGCTTAGGTGTTAAGAGTTCAAGTTTTGATATTCAGAAGCCATCTCCTAGTTAAATTAGTTGTTTCAAGCCCGTGAGGAGACAAGGAGACACGCATAAATGAGCCAAGATGATGAGGAATTCGAAAGTTCCATGTTGACAAGGACTCTATAAAGTTAATAGAGGTGTGTTGCATGTGAAGGCAAGATTAGTGGTCATGGTAATTTCCTGGCAATTTCCTGAAGATCGAAGTCGTCTCCTTGCTTGAAGAAGTCATCTCCTAAGTAGTTGAATCTGAGTCAGAAACCGCCAGGCCCATTAAACTCTAAGACCCATACCTACCCCAATATAAGGAGGTCATCTCCAATGCCTCAAACATGCAACAAACTTGCTCCGTACAAAAATTCAAGCTCCGTGCTTTTTCTCTCAAATTCTCTATAGAAACTCTGCGAAATCTCCGCGATTTCATCTTGTTCATCACGAGTTCATCTCGTTCTTCAATATTTTCTCTCTTTCAATCTTGTCTCCGGACGTTAAAACACTTGTAATCCATTATAAGTTCAGAAATAACAATCAACTTGTTAATTTTCTCTCTTTTCATCAAGACCAACCTTTTTGAAACACTTTATTTTTGAGAATCTAGTATGGGATCGATGATTTAAATGCTCCGGTGTGACTTTGATCCAGTCTCCACAATTCACTCGCTTTATCTTTAATCTGCTACAACCAGCACCATCTTTACGTTTGTGCACTCTTTGTCAATTTCAACAAATTGACTGGCAAATCCCACACTGCCATGTAGTTTTTATTCGCAAAAACTCCCAAACAGATTTTTGGCTCTGCATCTCTTTTACAACAGGACTTGTCTTCTCATCCTTGGCGTTTCAAAGGTTTAATTTTTGGGTAGTTTGAAATTAGGTTTTGTATGATTATTATTTTCCAATTAAATTAAAAATAGATATTATAAAATACTATATAAGTTCGGTTTTTTCAGTTGGTTCAATTTTATTATTTAAAAAATCGATAAATGACCGAATTAACCGATAAAACCAATTTATTAAACCAAACAAAACCGAAACCGTTTAGTCCAAACTGTTTTGACCAAATTTGGTCGGTTTTAATTGGTTTAGTCGGTTTGAACCGACTAGTGCAAGGGCCCATGTCAAAGGGATTTAACGGCCACATCATCCACTGTTAGTCTCTAACGGTTGGGTGACGAGAAAAAACAATTTCAGAAACTTTGATGACCAAATTGTGATTTTTCATAGATAAGTGACCAAATTAGAAACCACTCAAAAGTTAGGAGACCAAACATGTAATTTACCCTTAATAATTTTGCAGGAAACTTTCTAACAATCGACTGCCCTTCTTTTTTAGTGACCCATTTTCTATCCTATTTCGCTACCCCCCAAAAAAAAATCTATCAACTAAATATTAGGATTATCACATGTCTTGTTTTCCTTGTTCTCTCTTGTTTCAACAAATTTAAAAGTAAAAGCAGCAGTAGAGTAGCAATGTCTATAAACTAAAAGTACTACATGTAGGCTCTCCCAAACAAAAAATAAACTGACAAATTATTATAGGATATATGAGTTCGAATTTAATTATTTATTGGAATAGAGTTTTACATATGACAAAATGCATAACATAAATGATTAAAAAATGTAGCAGAGAGAGCAACCCGGTCTCGTCCTTACGAGACCCATTAGTGTGGTCCATATATACCCGTCGGATACCAATCTGAACCCAAAAGCTTAACTCTATGTGTTCTTGGATCTTTCAGGTATATATGCCACTTTTACAGTCCATCCCTTTATGATGTGGGATGTGACACTCACATGAGAACTCTAACAAACTCCCTCGTTCACATGTGACAGCTCTCCCCGTGCGGCTAAACCGATATTTCTTGGATAACCAGTTAAGTGTCCCAATATTTTTGGCCTTATTTACACTTAACCACACCTTTCACCATCTGTGCGCCCAATTATTTTTTTTTCTCCAGAAATACCACACCATTGTTTTTTTTTAGCATAGCCGCACCACTGAACTCCAATCGAACCTAACTCTGATACCATTTGTAGAAGAGAGAGCACCTCAGTCTCGTCGTTACGATGCCCACCAGTGTGGCCCATATATACTCATCGGATACCTATCTGAACCCAAAAGTTTAAGCATATGTGTTTTTGGAACTTTCAAGTATATATGCCACTTTTACAGTCCATCCCTTTGTGATGTGGGATGTGACACTCACATCCGAACTCCAATAAACTTAGGGATGTCAATGGGTATTAAATAATATGGTACCCGGCACTATTCGCCCGATTAAGTAGGGTTAGGGTATTGTATAATCGGGTTAGGGTAGGGTACTGGTATTAGTTTTAGTACCCGTGACGGGTTCGGGTAGGGTTCGGGGAGTAACCTTAGGGTACCCACTACCCGAACCCGGGTACTAATTAATTGTTTTTAATATTAAATTTTTTATTTATATATTATATTTTTACTTAGAAATTACTCATAATCAACCTAATTAAAATTTGTTTATGGTTAAAAATATAATTTCTAACTTTGTTTTATAATAATACAAGTTAATCTTAAAGTTACTCATTAAATTTTAATTATTTTATTTTTATTTAATTATAATGTAAAAATATATTCGAGTTTTTTATCGGGTTTGGGTAGTTAACGGGTAGTTGATATTTTATACGGGTAGTTATTTTGGAAAATAATTGGGTAGTTATAGGGTTCGGGTACCCTAGAAAATAATAGGGTTAAGGTACGGGTACCTCAAAATTCGTGGGTACCCTACTCGTTGACATCCCTAAATAAACTCCCTCGTTCACACGTGACAGCTCTCCCCGTGCGGTTAACCCGATATTTTTCATTGTAGGAGCAAAAACTTTTAAATTGATTGAGAGGAGAAAAATAAACAAAAACACCAAACGAAACTTTATTAATTGAGAAAAGTAACCTAACAAGAACAAGAACAATTTTAATGGAGGCTCCAACACACAAACACAATTTTCTTGAGTAACCCTAATTGGGTTTCACCAGAGGCATCCTTTGGACAAATTCCCAAGCCTCACACACAATCTACTCAATATATAGCTTTTGAACCTCACCTAAACTTGAAGCTTCTTTAAGCCTCACCTAAAACCCTAAGGATAACATCCTATTTATTCTAGAAAATACTAAAACCCTAATGGACCCACTAAATAAAATAACTCTTAATTAAAATATTAAACCCAACTAAATAACAAAATACCCAAAATATTATTGGACTTGGTTTAACTCCAATATAGCTATCCTTAAACCAAGCTTTTCATGATCCATGAACCAATGCCATCAATCGCCTGAATCTTCAATGCAATTGTTGTTGCTGTAGTCAAAGCATGCAACATCTTCTTCTTGCAGTCAAATTGGATCTTCATCTTCACATGAGGAACTGTTTCATCTTCAAATTTGCCAAAGTGTTTCTTAGCCTCAAAGAATTGATATTCCATGCTCATCCATTCATCATGAAAGAAATCAGTACCAAATTCTTTCATGTTAGTCCCTTTACCAAAAAATTTCATACCACCATATTCAGACTTGAAAGTTTTCTCAATCCCCAAAAAATCAACAATTTCTGTTTCAATATGATCCAAACATAAAGTTTCAGCCAATTCATCAGCAAATAAAATTTCTTCTTGACTATCAACCACGATAACTTCAAAAACTGCTTTTGCAAACACACCTCAAGATCAGTTTTTGACAATCGAAAAATTTCAGCAGAAAGTTTCGTATCCAAATCAGAATCCCACAAACCTTCAAAGTCAATTTTTGACAATTTCAAGACTTCAGCAGAAAACTTTGCATCAAAACTAGAATCCCACAAACCAAGATCTTCAACCTCCATTTTTAAAAATCGAGAGATTTCTTCATCAAATACCTTTTCCTTCCCATCCACAAATTTTTCGTCCATATCACTAGTTTGATCAGAACATGTTTGAATCAAAATATCTCAGGCCTTTTTTGACGATTTCGCATTATAAATCTCATAAAAAACTAACAATCCAACACTCACATTTATTCAAATAAAGGTAAGAGCCAAACGATCTTTATAAAGAAAACTTACCAATTCTTCTTTTTGCGCATCTGTCTAAGAATCCATATCAGCTGGTATAACAAATCCCTTCTCAACAACATCCCAACAATCTATCGCTTTCAGATAATTCTGCATCAAAGCAGCCCATTCGCGAAACGAATTTTTCCTATCAAAGTTGATGGAGATTCCCTACACAGACTGCATCTATAATTTTTTTTATTCTCCTCCCAAAACAAAACACCTCAGCACCCAGGACGTAACATTGGCTCTTGATCGGACCAAAATTATGCATCTTTTTATGGTCATTTTCCTATGCTTTTTTGGGTATTTTATGCTTGATTATGCCTTATATTTGGTATATTTGTGTTTATAGGTGTTAAAGTGAAAAAAAGTGCAAAATCACCAATTTTGTACCTTTTTGGAGCCTTTTTGGATGATTATTTACACAAATATTTTCCAAGGACATTTTGGATGAAGAATGGAGCCAATATGATCGTGATGAAGAGCTTGAAGAGTTAATTTTATCATCATAAGATTGATTTTCAAGAGTTTGAAGCAAATGAGCAAAGTTGAATTTCAAGGCAAGAAGATATGTGAAGAGGTGTCATAGCACTGGAGTACATGGGGCGTGAGGCAAACCACATGGGGTGCCAAGCATGCCACATGGACGCCCAACGCTAGTCGACATGCCACCAGCAACCACATGGGAGCAGGCGACCTGGGGCCTGAGAGCAATGCCCTAGGTGCACAAGCCATTGACATGGGCGCCCAGGGGGAGTCGGGCCAGCCATGCGCGCGCCAAGCATGCCATCATGCATGTCTACACCTTGAAGCCTCTTCACTTGTTTCCAGATTTGGCGACCTTTCTGTATTTTGGCCATAACTTTTGATCCAGAGCTCCGTTTGAGGCAAATGAGTAGCCGTTGGAAAGCTAACTTCAAGATCTACAACTTTTGTGTTTTGGTCGAAACCCAGTTTGAACTTTTTCATGGACGAAAATGCCCCTGAAGTCAGCGGACAGAAACTGTCTTGGGCCTGTTTTGCGGGATTAATCCAATTGAGCCCAAATTCTTATTTGGACTAGCTTGAAGACTTGGAGAGCAGCCCAGCACGTCCTTAGGGTTTGTTTAGCTCTAAATTAACCCTAAGCCACCCTCTATAAATACCCTCTTAAGTGTAAAACCCTAAGACACATAGAAACTATCTTTTCTCAACCCTAACTCTAGGTTTTGCGATTTTGGAGAGGAGGCAGCCGTCGGCCTCTAGCATTGTAATTCTCTCATGGATTGCTTGTAGCTAAATCTTTTATACTTCTTTTCCTTAGGTACTTTTGATCAATGAATCTATGGTGAGACTTTTGTTCTTAATAATTTGAGTTTTTTCCGTTTGAATATGTTTCTTATCTCTATACTTCATCTTATGTATTCATACTTTGATTGATTTGGTGTACAACATATCTTGAGATTTATGAATGCTATAGTTAGATTCAAGTAGCTTGAGTCAAGCTAAAGTTGGTCCAAGTAACAATTGTAATTCTAGGAGTCCTAGGTTCAATGGGATATCAAATCTTGTTGAAATCTTTAGGCTGAGATGGAAATTGACGTAGGCAAGTTTGGTATTGATTTATCATGCATGTGGATTAATAAAATCTAATGCTTGTTATAGGAAGGGCTGAAACCTAGACTATAACATTAGAGGTTAATTGTCAGCAAGATGCGGGTTAATCTTCTTAGCATGTTGGAATTAGCATCACGTTTGTTCCTATACCAATTATTCAAATGGAGTTCTTTAAGATATTAAGAGGATTACTTTGTTTCAATGAAAGTTGATGTCTACGTCTTAGACTATATACCGATTTGGGGTAATTTATGATTCCTAATTGATTGCAATCTAAGCCAAATTTATGTTTAGTGTCTATGATCCATGATTCACTTGATCAAAGTAGTTGCCTAAAGGAGAAGAAGTATGCTTTTTACTCATTGTTTTTCTTAAATTCTCTTTTAGATCTTTAGTTTAGATTTCTTTTAATTGTTTTCTAGTTTAATTAATCTATTTTGAAAAATCCAAAAATATCTTTTCTAGGTTAGAATTTCTTTTGTAAGATTTAACTTTGATTCGTACCTTCCCTGTGGAATCGACCCCTACTTGCCCTAGCTATTTGTTATTGGTTTGTGGGGAATTATCTTTTGATTTGATCAACGACCCGTCAGCTCTTGATACCAATTGTAGGAGCAAAAACTTTTAAATTTGATTGAGAGGAGAAAAATATCAAACACACAACTAACTTTTATTAATTGGAAAACTCAACTCACAGGAACAAGAACAATTTTAATGTAGGCTCCAACACACAAACACAATTTTCTTGACTAACCCTAACTGGGTTTCACCAGAGGCATCCTTTGGGCAAATTCCCAAGCCTCACACACAACTACTCAACATATAGCTTTTGAACCTCACCTAAACTTGGAGCTTCTTTGAGTCTCTCCTAAAACCCTATGATAACATCCTATTTATACTAGAAAATACTAAACTCTAATGGACCCACTAAATAAAATAACTCTTAATTAAAATATTAAACCCAACTAAATAACAAAATACCCAAAATATTATTGGACTTGGTTTAACTCCAACAAAAAATGCATATAAAATGGCACACAAAAATGGTGGCCAATCGAGATGCATAAGTACTATCAGCTACTAAAAATAGATGTATTATTGTTTGTAGGAAATGAGAGACAAAAGCTAGATAGTTGTTCAATGATAGGCTTGGCCACCAATATGTTGGCTGCTTCGGTAAAATGATAACCATCCCAATTAAGATACGAAGAAGGGTCAGCGCAACAAGTTCTCACCGGCGGATCGCCACAACGCACGTCTTCGTTGTAATTGTAAGGACCTCCTCCTCCACAACATGCAATTAGACTTTCTTTAAACCCTACAAATCATAATGATAATGAATCATACAACAAAGCCAAGCCAAATCTTAATGCCATATATTTAAATATGGCTAGATAACATTTTGCCCTGAACTTTGCAAATTTAGGCCAGATTGCCCCCTGAACTTTGAATTGTGCCACTTTGCCCCCTGAATTTGTAAAATCAGACCAATTTATCCCTGACTTGATGGTTGACGTTAAGTCCCATAAATTTTGCTGACGTTACAAACTTTTAATGACGTGGCATTTCCACGTCAGCTCTCATTTGTGACCCACTCTAACATTTAGGGTCATGTGGGGCCCATATGAGCGCTGACGTGGAAGTGACACGTCAGCATAAGTTTGCCACGTCAGTAAATTTTATAGGACTTAATGGAATCCGTGAAGTGAATGGGGGATTTACCTAAATTTGCAAAGTTTAGGGGGCAAAGGGGCTATTTAGCCATTTAAATACATATGAAAGTTGTAACTCTCACTGAATTTTTTTTATAGACGACTAAACCCAATCTTCAATAGTCATGAGAGAGAGTGACAAGAGGAGAAAAGGTGGATGGTGGGGTTTCAATCCGTCCGGGTATCAGGAGAAGGAATCTTTTCGATGGAGACTGAGTTTGCACTTAGTTTTTGTTGGCAATATCAGCGAGGGTATTACAAGGAAGGATCTATGGGACAAGTTCAATGATTTTGGTATAGTAGTGGATGTTTTTATGCCTCCGAGAAGGAAAGGTGGGTCGAGAAGTTTTGCGTTCATCAGATATAGATTTCAAGATGAGTTGATCAGAGCTGTTCAAAGAGGCAATGGCATGAAATTTGGAGGGATGGCCTTGGTGGTTCCTAAAGCGACAGTAAGGAAACTTGATAGAGAGTCTCATGGAAGAATTAGTTGGGAAAGAAACAAGGTCAGGTCTGATTTTGGCAGAGTTGTGAAGTCAGAGAGTGTCAGAGTTCAGAAGTTTCACTAGAAGGAGAATCCTTAGTGTTCGAGAAGATGGGAAATGAATAGGGTCAGGTCAGATTCTGGCAGATTTGGAAAGTCGGAGAATGACAGAGTTCAGAAGTCTCACTGGAAGGAGAAACCTCAGCATGAGAAAAGAGATAATGCTATTATTGCTGTTAGAGGTAATAATAGTGGAACCACTAAAGAATCGAAAGAGCCTGATATTCAGCAACCTGATGGTAGTACTCCTATGCAAGTTTTACAGCCAGATACTGTGATTAATAAAGTTGCAGATGTCAATGAGGAAAGTGAGAAAGAGGACGATCGAGAAGAGAGATCATTTGGGAGTTATTGCGATCGATAGGACGTCGATCTGGATGTTTTTATTCTAGAATCCGATATGGATTGACTGGTGCATAGTGTAGTGGTTCTTATTAGTACTTATGGGAATATGTCGGAGGTGATTACAGCAATTCAGAGCTTTGAGTTCCAGGTGAAGGTGGCTGAAATCAGTAATGTCATGTTACTTCTAATTGTTAATAAGGAAGCTTTAGTGGATGATTGTATTAAGGCAGTGAATGGACTTAATCTTGATTGCTTCATTGAGGTAGCTCCTTGGGAATTCTCTATTGTCTAAAGATGTTCCATTGTGTGGGTGAAACTTGAAGAAGTTCCTTTGGAACTATGGCATGAGAATTTTTTTTTTTCTGCCATTGGGAATCTATGGGGAAAGTTCATGAGTATTGATGAAAGTACCAAGAGCAGGAATTCCTTTAAACAAGCTAGAGTGCAGACTGCCTTATCAAGTGTTTGTGATGTCCCAAAGATTATCACAGGTGAATCAGCTGGTATAAAATTCAGAATTCGGGTTTCGTTAGAGAAGGTTGACAGAGGTGAGTGGGATTGTAGCGGTTTTCCGGTGCCGTCGAAGGGTCAGAGCATTAATCATGACGACGAGCTTGTGTTGGTTCCTAATTCAGCATTTATTGATGCCTCTCTGTATGATAAGGATGACTTTGGTTTTGAAGAAAATAATGATGATTGCCGCATAAGAATTACTCCCGAGGATATTGTTGGGGAGAGTTTGACTGTTAGTAGGGAAGGTGCCGGCAGGAGAGATTTATTGCACTCAAATTTTGTCGTCGACTCTTTGGAAAGGGAAGATGAATTTGTTCCAAATTCAAATTCATTTATCGAGCATCATGTGTCTGAGCCAGAAGCCCATTTTAATCACTCTGGGTCTACTTCCACTAGGCCCAGCCTAGGTGTTAGAAGTCTGAGTGGGTTAAAGGGTGTTGTGGATGATTTTAATTTTACAAAGTTGGGCTAGCGTTTCAAATGGGTCAGATGTAGGGTATGCGAAAGAAAAAAGAGGAAAGCTCATAGAAGAAGAGGCGTTACTGGTCTGGTAATGGAGGAAAGAGCAGTGGTGGATGTTCTAGAAGATTCTGTCTGATGAGGATATTAGATCTAGAAACATAGCTCTTTTAAAAGAAGCAGAAGATACGTATGAGATTAGCCGAACCTTGGGTATTAATTTCTGCGAGGAAAGGAACGCCATTATATCTAGACTGATAAGTCTAGAATCTTAATTTGTTTTTTGTGCTTGTGGTTCGTTGTGAGTTTGGTTTTATTATTATGAAACTACTATCCTGGAATGTTAGAGGATTAGGAAGAAAAGAGAAGAGAAGAGCCGTTAGGTCTTTGATTGCCCGGTGCCAGGCCAATTTGGTGATGCTTCAAGAATCAAAATTGGATTCAGTTAATTTGAGGTTAATTAAATCGATGTGGGGTAGAGATAAATTCCAATATAGAGTTGCGGAGGCTATTGGCTCTGCTGGGGGACTTATATCTATATGGGATGAGGATTTTTTTAGTGTGGAGCTTGCGGTGGTAGATTCGAGATATATAATATGTATTGGTACTCTGCTGCAAAACGGATTTCGTTGTGCTATTGGTATTGTCTATGCTCCGAATGATGAAGATGGTAGGCTGAATGTCTGGAGAGAAACTAGAGACCTTAAAGCTCAATTTGATGTCCCCTGGATCCTTGGAGGTGACTTTAATGCGGTTTTGAGAAGGGAGGAGAGGCTTGGCGCTTCAGGGAATATTCAAGGTGTGGAGTCTTTTTCTGAGTTTATTGGTTATATGCAACTCGTGGATTTACCTCTGATTGGTGCTAAATATACTTCGGCAAATACTAGAGATTTGCCATTGTTTATCAGATTGGATCATTTTTTAGTCAGCTCTGAGATCTTGTTGAGTTTTCCTGACATCAAACAGAAGGCAAAACCAAAGTCCCTTTCTGACCACAATCGAATTTTATTGCTTGTGGAAAATCAGAATTGGGGCTCTAAGCCTTTTAAATTTTTTAACTACTGGCTGGAACTTGATGGCTTCCAAAAAACGTTTGACAGTGCTTGGAAAAGTTTAAATGGTGGTTATGATAATTATCAGAGACTCAGATTGTTAAAACCAAAAATTAAAGAATGGTTTAATGAGTTTGGAAGAGTTGATCTTAGAAGAATTGAAGAACTTGAAGAGGAGATTAATAGTTTGGAATTGGAGATACAAGTGCAGCATGGGAGCAATGTAACTGAGCTCAGAAGAGTTATTTTAGCCAAGAAAAATGACCTTTGGAATTTGTACAGAATGGTTGAGAGGTCATGGCAGCAAAAAGCGGTTGAGAGGTCATGGCAGCAAAAAGCTAGAATGCAGTGGCTTAAGGAGGGTGATAAAAACACCAAGTTCTTTCACTTGGTTGCCTCTAACAGAGCCCGTAGGAATCGCATTGACTCTATTGAGATTGATGGTTTGGTAATTGAGAAACCTGAGGACGTGAAAGAAGGTATTTCAAGTTTCTTTGAAAAGTTTTATAATACCAAAACTGCTGTTAGGGTTGCTGATATTGATTGTAACTTTAAAAGATCAAGTGAAGAGAGGGCTGATTGGCTTGAGAGAGTTATGTCGGCGGAAGAAGTGTATGAAGCTATTTGTGAGTGTGATGGTACCAAGGCTCCAGGCCCGGATGGGTTTAATTTTTTTTTCATAAAAAAGCAGTGGGAAACGCTTAAAGGTAGTGTGATGGAATTTATCAATGATTTTTGCAGTGGAGCTAATTTTAACACCAATGTTAACAATTCTTTCATTACTTTGGTGCCTAAATGTAATGGGGCGGTGAAGATTGAACAATTTAGACCTATAAGCTTGGTGGGCTGTCTATATAAGATCCTTGCTAAGGTGCTCTCAAGAAGGCTAAAAAGTGTTATGCAAGATGTTATAGGGGAGTTTCAATTTGCTTTTACTCAAGGGAGACAGATTTTAGATTGTTCGCTTATTGCTAATGAGATAGTTGACTCTATGAAGAAAAGCAAGGAAGGTGGTATTTGTTTCAAGGTTGATTTCGAGAAGGCGTACGATAGCGTTGATTGGGGTTTTCTACAGCTTGTTATGACTAAGATGGGGTTTCGCAATAAATGGATTGAGTGGATTATGAAATGGATTGACTACTCCTTCAATTTCAGTGCTTGTGAATGGCTCAGCTGAAAGGAAATTCTCTCCTGCTAGAGGTCTTCGACAGGGATGTCATTTGTCTCCCTTTCTCTTTAATTTGGTTGGTGAGTTCCTTAGTTTACTGTTATCTAAAGCTGTTGATATCGGGTTGTTTTCTGGTTTTCAGGTAGGAAGGGTGGCTATTTCTCATCTCCAATATGCTGATGATACTCTAATTACTTGTAAGCCGGATTTGGAGCAGATTAAGAATGTTAGAAGAGTGTTGAGATGTTTTTAGTTGATGTCGGGTTTGAAGGTCAATTTCAGCAAGAGCAGCATGATAGGGGTTAATTTAGATCAGTCTCTGGTTCAAGAGTGTGCTGTTTCAGTGAATTGTAGTGTGGGTTCTTTACCTTGTACCTAATTGGGATTACCTCTTGGTGCAAGGCCTAATTCGACTGCTATTTGGAAACCTATTGTTGAAAGATGTCAGAAGAAGTTATATGCTTGGAAAGCTAAGCATCTCTCGATGGCTGGTAGACTTGTTCTTATCAATATTGTTATTGCTAGCTGTCCAAACTACTTCATGTCGCTTTTTCCTTTGTCAGTTACTATCAAACAACAACTGGACAGAATTGTGAGAAGATTTCTGTGGTCTAGTAATAGTGAGGGGAGGAAGATTCATTTCATTGATTGGGACTCGATCTGCAAGTATAAAGATCAAGGTGGATTGGGAATCATTGATCTCGATATTATGAATCAAGCTCTCCTAAATAAGTGGTTATGGAGATTTGGTAATGAGCAAGGCAGTCTCTGGCAGAGAATCATTGTGGAGAAAAATGGTTGTTCTAATAGTGCTCTTATTCCTGCTGGCAGTAATAGAAATGGTTCTGCAGCTTCTGCTTTGTGGAAATCTATTTTGAAGCCTGGGAATGATGGGTTATCTTCAATGAATAAAATACCGTCCGTGACCGGTCGGTTCAACCGGGAACCGGTGCCCAGTCCGGTACTGGTATGTATATAAACCACAAAGTCAACGTACCGGCATTGACCCGATTGAACCGGCCGGTTTGTCGGCTTTTTGGCCGGTTTAGGACTTGGTCAATTTTTTTCATTTTGAAATTTTTTAAAAAAACAATTGCAAATAGTAAGAATCGAACCCAACACACTTTGAATGAAGACAAAAGACTTAACCACTCCACCAAATTGTTATTTAATGATTATTTCATCATATATTATATTTATTCTATACTAAAAAATATTTTTTTTCAAAAAGAACTTTTAAACGGTTTAACCGGTGGTTAAACCGGATACCGGTGGCCTCACCGGTATGGCCTCCGGTCCGGTATTTTATTCATTGGTTATCTTCTTTTACTAAGGATGGTATGGCTATCTCCATTGGTTATGGTATTAAAGTTGACTTCTGGAAAGATGAATGGGTGGAAGGAATTATTTTAAAGGAGTCATTCCCTCGGATTTACGCCCTTGTTTTAGTTAAAAATGGATCTGCTGCTGATTTTGGATCCTTTGTTGACGATGAATGGAGATGGGTGGTGAATTTTAGGAGGGAAACCTTTGGATGGGAAAAAGAGCAGTGGCATGATTTTATTTCAACTTTGCAGATTATCACTTGGTGGAAGGCTCTAGAGATAAACCGATTTGGAAGTTTTGTACTAGTGGGACTATACAGCAAATGCTTTTTGCAAATCTTATTATTACACCCGTTTTCCTTGTACTAATTTATGGAAGCTTGTTTGGGCAAGTGTTGCTCCTCCTAAAGTGGTGTGTTTTACTTGGCAGGTTATTAGGAAAAGACTGGCTGTAAAGTTTGAGCTAAACAAAAGAGGCTTAATCTCTTTTGAATCTTCTTTGTGTGAAAAAGAAGTAGAGAATGTTGAGCATCTGTTTTTCACCTGCATTTGTTCCTGGAATATCTGGATGGCATGCTGTAGGTTATGGGGCATTCGCTGGGTTGTACCAGTGGATCCAACAACTTTCTTTTTGTCCTGGTATTATGCTATTGATGATTTCAGCAAAGTGAATGTTTGGAGATTGATCTTCTTTGTGGTCATATGGTCCCTTTGGCTTACCAGAAACGATATGGTCTTTAACAACAAACACTTTGATGCCTTACAATTGTTTGATCTTATTAAATTGAGGCTTTCTTGGTGGGTGAAGGCTGCTTGGCCCGATTCTAATCTCTCTTTTGAGAACTTGTTTCGTTTTCCAGATGTTGCTGTTGTCAAACATAATAAGGCAAAGGTTCCAAGGTGTTTGACTTGGGAGAGGCCTACTTCTGGCTTTTTAAAGTTCAATGTAGATGGAGCATCAAAAGGGAAGCCGGGTCCTGCCGGGATTGGCGGCATCTTGAGAGATGAGAATGGGAGAGTTTGCATGGAATTTTCTAAGTCTACTGGTATAATGGAGTTGAATGAGGATAAGGTGTGTGCTATCAGAGAAGGGCTGTTGGTTTTTTGTGCATCTAGGTGGGTTGAATCACATGGGTTAATTGTGGAGAGTGATTCTTCTATTGCAGTTAAGTGGGTGGAAAATCCTGATGAGTCTCCTTGGAGGCTTAGGAAATGGATTAACCACATATGTTTGTTGAAAAGAAATTTCTCCTCTTTTAAGGTTTGCCACATTTTTAGAGAAGCCAATCATGATGCAGATGTTTTAGCTAAGGAAGGGATTGATCGTGAGGCTCCCTATGTTAGATTGTTTGGCTGATATTGTTGCTCTTCTTGGTTGAGTTGTTGGTGTTTTTTCTTTGTTTGGCTGCTGTCTGTCTTTGCACTTTCTTTGGTCTGTTTTTGGCTGTATTAGGTTGGTTTTTTTGGGCCTTTTTGTTTGGTCTCGGTTGTATGGGGTTGCTGGGCTTTTTTTTTCTTTCTTTTCTTGGTACTAGACTTTTGTAACCTTTTCTAGGAAGGAACACCTCTTTGAGAGTACTCTTTTTCCTTCTATAGGATTTGTTCCTACTGGTTTTTTCCTATAGAAGGTTTTAACGAGGCTCTCGTGCACCTTCCTTTTTCTCTTATTAATATATTTCTTGCCTTTCATATATATATATGAAAATTAATTAGTACCAAATTAACTTAATGACCTTTCCCTCTAAACTTTGGACATTTTCCATGAAGTTTTTATTTGGAACTTTCACTCCATAAACTAAACTATTAAAATGAGGACAATTTTTCCCCGCGCCCTAAAAAAATTGCTGACGTGGCATGGCATGGCATATTGCAATGTCAGCATTTTTTTAAGGGAAAAATTGTCTCGATTTTGAAAGTTTAGGGAGTGAAAGTTCCAAATTAAAGTTAAATAGAAAATTATCCTAATTTTGATAGTTTAAGCAAAAATTATCATGATAATTTTGATAGTTTACAAACTGAAGTTCCAAATTAAAAGTTCAAGGGAAAATGTCCCTTTTGTAAAAAAATTTAGGGGGAAAATGTGCATTATATGCCTTACCTAATTGGGTTGGGGACTGGTATAAACGGATTGCACTGTTGTAATAGTCTGCATACATAATGTTGACATGCGGGTGAAGCTTGCGGAGTTGGTCAAGTTTTTGCTGAAGCATTTGGTTGTGGTATTGGGCCAATTGGTTTAACCAGGTTAAGCAACCAGTTAAGGGATCATATTCTTCCTTATTTGGAGTCCGGAAATATGTCAAAAATACAGGTGAGCAGCCGATTGGAAGGTTTCCGGGGACCAAAAATGTGACTGCCCCTAATTCGATAAGCTCCTGCATATATATAAGAGATTCAAAGTCTTAACAATTGGTTTTGTCAAAATTTTATCTCTTGATATAGTAATAACTTGTCTAATCAGTTTCTCACATTATTGCCAAAAAAAAAAAAATCAATTTCTCACATTGATTGCTGAAGCTACGGTATCAACAACAAGAGGAACATATTCTCGAACTTCATCAATCTTTCTTCCTTGAGTCAGTGGATGATTGTAATCATCTCCTCCAATCTCTCCCATAATAATCAAAGACGTCTTGAGCAGCCTCTTGCAATCTATGAGTTTGAGATCATCAACAACTTTGGTTGGAATTTCATTTTTTTTTTTTTTGGCTTGGTTGGAATTTCATAATTGCATGCTCCTATATATATATTATGAGTGAAGATCCAATTACACAGTGTGTAAAACATTTGTTTTACACAATTTTTCAGCCCTTAGATCTAAGGAAACCAACGGATGAGATTAAAACTAAATTTATTAAAAAAAACCTTTTCTAATCATGGAGTTCAGTGTCTCATATGCAGGCTTCCAATTGACCAACTTTACAGTGCGTGAGCAAGATCTGTGTTTCCATTTTGCTTTCCAATTGAAACACAAATCCATCTTCCCATTTTCCCTCAAAAGTTTGTCCACTTCATTATAAGTGTGCAAATTCGGAATAAAACAGAGGCCCAACATTTCTATTAACAAAGAATAATCAGCTTTCCAATTCCTTGCTTTGCTATAAGCATGAACAGAGGAAGACAACAGAGATTTTTGTTTTCTCTTATCAACCAAAAATTTTTTTTAAAAAAAACTTTGCATCGTAAAGGAAAAATTCGTAATACCTGTTTATTTCAATCAACAATCTAATGGAATTTTTCTGAAAATTAAAAAGGGAAGAAATTCATTGGAATTCATCGTCATCGGTGGAGGAAGAGAGAGAGAGAGGGAGGGGAGAGAAAGAAAGAAACGGAGCGCGTGAAAATATATGTGGGTAAGAGAGAAACTTTTTTTAGTAAATTTAGTTTTAATCTTATTGGTTGGTTTCCTTAGATCTAAGGGCTGAAAAATTGTGTAAAACAAATATTTTACACACTGTGTAATTGGATCTTCACTCATATTGGCAAATTATACAATACACCACCGGTGGAGTTTAGCAGACTACACAAACGGATCCTAAAGGGTGACATGTGTCTCTTAGGGACTAGATTGAAATATTTAAAACTTAATTAATTGAAAAAATGGACATGTGTCAACTCCACAACCCACTTGTGGAGTAAAAAATTTACACCGCCGTGTATCATATAATCACCCTATATAAATATATGGAAAATTTAAGAAACTTAATTATTACCTGAAGGAGATGAGCAAAGAGATTGCAAAGTCTTTTTGAACCATCCCACTTCATCTCCCAAAGAAACGTTTGTAGCAGCATTAAGGATTCCTCTTTCTACCCAAAACGAATAATTAATTGCTCTAGCGCCAGCCACAGCAAAATTCACACCCTTCTCAAAGTTTGATGATCCAATATATGGTGGTAAATAGGGTAGTCTAAAAGCCTGAGCTACAAAAAAATTAAAATAAAATAAAAAGAAAAAAAAAACTTATAAGTCGACCATGACCAATTAATTTTGCAGGTTCAAATAATCTATATACATACCAATGAAATCTATAATGATGCGGCCGTCACACAGTCGCCCTGTCGGAAAAGGGAAGAAGGATTTTCCATAAGGGGGAAAACCGGAGTGGTGAACTATACCGTCCATAAGATCGAGATGAAGCAAGTTGCCTGTGTCAGTTAAGGAATCACCAAAGCTGAACATGGACGTAAAGCATGCATTGGCATGATGATTGCAGATCAATATGATAAAGACAAGGCTAACAATAGATTTTGCATATGATGAAGAAAAAGCCATTGCACTAATGTGATTGATATGCAGTTTTCGACTATGCCGACAAAATTATATAAATAGTATTGCCAAAAAAAATTATATATAAATAGTAAAGGAATAACGTCTAATTTCGTACTTTCACTTCAAGTCATATACTATGTGTGTATGTATATGTATGTATATATGTACCTACTTATTTTGTGATATCCATGCATTGCCAAGACATAAAGGGTAGAGATAAGTAATGCCACAATCAATATCTATATGTTCGTTGAACAACATTTATTATCACAATTAATATAAGAAAAAGAAATTGATTTTGTGTCATTTGTGTGGTTGTTAATTGTTAGTATATATCTGGCAAAAAAAATGTAGGAGTAGATAAGAAGATAAGCACAAAAAAAAAAAAAAACAAGAAGATAAGAAGATATGACATTTTTATGAATTGGGTCCGGCTGCTCCAATCGATATGTTATGGTGATCAAATGTCGGTTTAACGCAAGAATCTTTGTATAGATTTGGTGAATTTAGAGCATTGTCAAGCAAATTTTTTTACTTTAATTAGTTTTCTTTTTCCTTTTTAACTAAAAGTATTCTAAAAATCTTTGGTCTTGTAACTAATCCCTTTCGATTTGGGAGCGTAAATGTTAAAGGGTGATTATATGATACACCGACGGTGTAAATTTTGGACTCCACAAGCGGATTTGAAGTTAACACATGTCCATTTTTTGAATTATTTAATTTTTAAATATTTCAATCTAGTCCCTAAGGGACACATGTCACCTTTCAGGACCCGTTTGTGTAGTCTGCTAAACTCCACTGACGGTGTATTGTATAATTTGCCAATGTTAAAACCCTCTCCATGGATCGAATTTGTGTTCTCATTCTTATTAGAGTAGAGGCCGCCTACCGTCTCAGGGTGGAGGTCGCTTTCCACCTCAACCAATTTGTAATCACTAACTAGTAACAGTAAGATAAAAATCTTCAATGGTGATTTTTAAGCTTCAATTCCTTCTCCCTTCAATTTTTCTCACCAAAGTCAGACACTCCCTTTTTTAATTTTGTCGGCCAAAGCTTTTAAAACCAAAAGCAATTTTCGGCTCAATATTTTTTTAACTTAGAAACCAAATCTCTCTGTAAACCCTAGATTTTAGTAGCCTTTTATACTACCCTATTGAGTCAACCCCATTTGGGTATGGACTCAATTTACATGAAAAAAAATAAGCCCACTTACATAGAGCCATAAAAGAAATTACAATATAAGCTTAAACTTGAACTAAAAATAATGGGTTCGTCCCAAACTTAATTAAGCCCAAATTTCGGTGTCTACAGGGTAAAGTAGTCTTTTTCACCATCTACCATAACCTCGATACTTAATTCGAATGATTTCACATCAGAAATATGACCGCGTTCACTGATTCGACCGCGTTCAATGATTCACTAATTGAGGGATAAATTGATAATTTAATATATCTAAGAGTAAAATCGTCTTTTAACTCTTTAATAATTCATCCATTTATTTATTATCCCAAATTTTCCATTTTCCCTTATTTCTTATTTTTTCCTATTTCCCTTTTTCTTTTCTTTTCTTTCCTTTTCAAATTGGGATTATTCCCCTTTGGGCCAAGTCCCACTCTTTCTTTTTCCTTTCTTCTTTTCTATTCATCATTTCTTTTGTTTTTTTTAAGGCAGACGTGGCCCAGACGGCCATCCCAAGGCCCACGCGCCAAGCCTGGCGCGCTGGCCCGCGCCTGGCTTGCGCGTTGGGCCATGCTAGCCAGCCCATTGGCCAGGTCTGGCTGCCAATATGGCAGCCCCGACCGGCCACCAATCCTCGCCGGAATAAAAAATTTCCAGATTCTGGCAGCCCCTAAAAATGGTCCCTAAGAATATTTTCTTCACCAATTTTCATCTAAATTCACTTCTAAATTCAAAACCAACATTTATAAAGTCCGAAAATCAAAACCAATACACCATTCAACATCAAACTCATCAATTCCATTAAAATTCAAAGCAACTCACTTACCCAATAAATCAAGGTCTTTATTTGTTACTCCTCCAAGTATCCATTTATGCCTCCAAACTCCTTGCTTCAACCTCCAAACACACCAAGTTACAAATCATCCACAAAACAACTTCAAATATGAATTTTCTCAAAGAAATTTCTTACCTCACTTTAATTCTTCAATCCAACTCAAATGACCATAAAACTTAGAGTAAAAGCCCAAGTTTGAAAGCTCTAATATGAAACTTCAATACTCCAAGGTTGCATGTTTATCTTGAGGGGTGTTGAGGAATCAAAATTTAGAGAGAGAGGGAGAGAGGACTATATTCGGTTGAGAGAGAAGAAAAGTTGAAACATTTCCACGGGGAGAAGAAGATGAGAAAATAAAATTGGCCTCATTATATTCCAAAGGCAAAATTATGCTTTTGCCATCACAACTTCCATGTCCTTCAATTAGGCCCAAATTTCTAACTTTCAAATCAGTTTCATCCTTAACCACACCAAATTAAATCCCTAATAATATTCTTAATACAATTCTAAGTTAGTAAAAATTAGTTTAGGCTTCAAAATTCGTGTTAAACGTTAAACTCATGTTAGTCTATTCGTGTCGTGTTTGGTTACACGTTTAAAAAAAGCGTGTTTAGTCGTGTCGTGTCGTGTCGTGTCGTGTACACGACTAATAAACAGGTATTGTAAACTTTTTTAAGACGGCCATGACACGATTAGTTATTCGTGTCTTATTCGTGTTTGGCTATATACTCCTAAATTATACACGTTTA
This sequence comes from Corchorus capsularis, assembly GCA_001974805.1. Lineage (NCBI taxonomy): Eukaryota > Viridiplantae > Streptophyta > Magnoliopsida > Malvales > Malvaceae > Corchorus > Corchorus capsularis. The sequence goes on along the minus strand of AWWV01013124.1, from coordinate 25,960 downwards.
TACGACACGAAAAACGAATTGTCAGGTCTACCATTGGGACAGAGAAGTGAGTACCGATTGTGAGGAGCAACTCCATCAGCACATGGAAAAAATAGTTAGAACAGTATCAAGTGGAAAAAGCTAAAGCATTCACACATGGAGAAGTTGACTAATTAATCACGATTTACATGATTCAAATTGATGTTGACAGCTTAAGTTCAGGAGGATGATGTGGAAATCAAGATCAATTAGAAGTTGACAATGGAACACAAAATCAATTGACATCGTAGATTGCAGATTGATGGCGTGAATGTCACCATGGTGCCATTAATATGGAGATCCCTTGATTTATGGATCTAGATTGGAGCGTTGGTCATATAAGTGGAGCCATCTCCAACGTAAAAACTCTCTCCGGACAACCGTTCTCCTGCCGAAATACAACCTCTCTATTCAGAGATGCAAATTCTTATTTGATCAACTTGTTCCTTTATTTGTATTTCAATTTCCTTGTCTCTTAATTTTCATCACCCTTATTCTTACAAGTTGTAATCTTGCTTCTGCAATTGTAGTGAAAATCTACTTTTTATTAATCTCTTTGTTCATCAATCTCTCACTTTATTACTCAAGAATTACCCAATAGGTTTAATGAGTTAAACAGTTCTGTGACTTCAAACCAAAACACACAACTCGCGTGATCTCTCTCGCTTTTACAAGCTTGATTTAAGTTTTACAAAAGCTTCTTGTTATTTTTCTACAAAAATAACTGACACGCCTTGAACCTGTCTCTTTCCTCAAAGAGATTTCGCCTCAAAAACAATTCTGAGCGCACTAGGAAATTTTGGCGCAACACTATATATAAAATACATAGTACATGCTGTAGTCCTTCCAAAAGTTAAAGTTACAATGATTTGTGCTTAATGATCAATTAATGTCATAGTAATAATATATAATTTCAACTTACAAATCGTTCATGGCAAAGGCCCAAGAGTGATTTATTCATAACAATGTTGATACACATGCATAAGCTTGCAAATACATGTTTTCACCCAAAAAAAAAAAGCAAATACATGATACATAAATGCAAATGATACAGCAAATTATTATAACTCGATGTAATGAAGCAAATGTTTTTGCCATTTCTGTTTCCCAGAATTTATTTTAACCCCCAAAATAAGAATAAAGTAAGGAAAGCTACACACCAATATTATATATATATATATATATATATATATATATAATCTTGATAGTAGGAAATTGTCAAATTGTTCTATCTGATACGAATATGTTCCAACCAAGATTTCCCATCAAGAGTGTGGCTTTCATGAAGCTTATAGTAGTCCTCGTACGTCACAGCCTTGTATATGGGTGGATCGCTCACAGGGCTAATCGATGCATCAATTGCTGGTGCGTGAGTACAGATTAAGGAAATCCTTGTATCTCTGTTGTTCACTACTGCGCGATGCAGGATACTTTTGTACTTCCCATTGCTCAAAATCTGGCTCAAAATTTAACCATGTTCAAAATAAGAACAAAAAGATTAGAATCGCAAGAATCACAAAGGATAAATATAGTGGAAATTATTCAACAGCTATGTAATCCTAGAGTTGGACTCCTAGTTTAGGTAAGTTATTATCGTGTACAGAAGGAGACATCCAAATGGTTAAAGCCTTGGGAATAGGTCACAAGTTCGAATCTTAGGATGGAGGTGGAGAAAGGAAAATATAGTGGAAAATTCAAAAGCTACATAATATGTTGGACTCCTAGTTTAGGTAAGTTATATGTGTACCGAAGGGAACACCCCAATGCAGGGGCGGATCTTGACAAAGGACATTGGGAGGCCAACTTGAATAAAATCATTTTAGTGTAGGGGGCAATTTGAATAAAATCAAGAATTTCAATGTAAATATATATCTTACCTCTTACTATCTTACTTTTTTTTTAAAGAAATATCTTACTATCTTACTATCTTATCTTATCTTATCTTATCTTATCTTATCTTATCTTACTACTATATAAAATCACGAACTCAAAAATTCTAATTAGGAAATTTCATAAATACCCTTACTATTATAATATAAATTTTTTTTAATCCGTATCCGTTTTAGTCATTGAACGTTTTTTATTAATTATGGAAAGATATTGCAAATCTAATATTTAACTTTTTTCAAATTATGAAAAGGTATTACTCCATCTACTATAATTGTAATTTATAATTTATTTCTCATAACTATTTTTATATTATAATTTATTTAATTTATTCTTCATTTTTCTTTTGAAAAATTTTAAAAAAGGGGCGGTCTATTATAAATATTATTGCTTGGTACCATGGGAATAAATAATTACTAGGTAGAAAATACAAATTTATAAAATTAATATAGGAACTCATATCTATATTTTGATACTAGCTAAAGCTAGGAGTAAAACCTAATGTAAAAGCCTAATCATAATCTCCTCCAATATAGACCCTAATCATAATCTCCTTTTCACCATTATTCCATCGAATTTAAATCATTTAACTATGAAAATGGAAAAAATTCCATCTTAAAATATACAAATATATTATTAGATAGGTTAAAAGACTGTAAAATTCATCCTGAATGGTGGTTAAATTGTGGGAATCTGTCTGGCCAATGGGAATCCAAAATTGACTAATTATGTAAGGCTTTTTCTACTTTCTTTTCTTTGGGATAGGCTGTTGGATGCTTAAACTAACATGGGAAATGGGAAGCAATTTCTTTAAAATTCGAAAATTAGAGAAAAAAACAAAATCATAACTTCACGTTTCTTTAGGGAAAAAATAAAATTAAAAAATGTATATAAAAAATTTTAAATGTAAAGATAGTAAAAAAGATAATGCCAAAAAAAAAAGATAGTAAAAACAATTTCCTTCATATTAATTTTGTATATTACTATTTCCTTTTTATTAGTTATGTTTTCTCATGGTATAAGTTGGGAATATTTATAACATACTGCCCTTTTTGAAATTCTCCCCTTTTTTTAAAGATTTTATTTTCTCCTTTATGTAGCCTTAAAACCACATTCAAGCTCAAAGTTTAGTTATTGATAAATAGTATATAGTTTTCGTCACAAAAAAAAAAAACGTAACCGGTAATTGATATCTGATACGTAAGTTACAAGTAAAAACTGAAATTCTTATTTGCCATACTTCATTTTCATTGATTTCTTTGTAATCAAATACTTCATTTCCATTGATTTCTTTGTAATCAAACAAAATAAGCGCATAATACTAAGAAAATATTCACTTCCGCATTATGATATAGTCACACATGAATGTTTCTAAAATGAACAGATAACGTTAATTTATCGCACCTTTAGAAATAAGGTAAATTTACCAAAAACATGTTTGGATCTTAATGGTGAGAAAGAGCAATAAAAGGCTCAATCAAAATCTGAAAATAATTTGGGAAGGGCAGAAAGCAATTTTCCCCAGTGGAACTGTAAATAAAGTTATTCTATATTTTATATTTTCCAAAAATGAATAATAATATTATGAATAAGAAGTATGCAATACTGCAAGGCTGCAAACATAACTTTTTTTTTGGTAAATTTTGATAATTTGGGTTTAAATTTTGACATTTAACTACTGTTAAGGATTAGATTATGGAAACTAAACTCGGTCTTAAAATTTAAACCTGAAGGTTCATATTTGTTCCACTCAAACCACATGTATATATATATATATATATATATATATATGTAATTTACCCATTTTAAAGTATAATTAATAATTTAAAATTAAATTATTAAGAAACTTTATAATTAAACGTATGAGAGTATTATATTGAGGCTTTTTTTTAAGGTTACACGTAAAATTAGAAAGCAAATCAGCCAAGAACCAAATTAGAAAGCATAGCCTTTTATAATTGTCTGAAACTTGAAAGCATATTAAAGATGGAATTAGCCAACAAAACCTTGAAGATGATCAAAGGAGAAAGTCAGGGTAAGAAGGTATGAAGTGGAAGTAAACAAAGTAGGAAAGTTCGCTAGAAGATGATCTAATGCACACATTTTCTCCAATAAACAATGAGAAAGATGTAATGACACAATTAACACAACATAGAAATCAATATGACAATCAAACCAAAATTACTTAGGAAGGTTATCAAAATTCATAGTGTGTTTACCAAAATTTCATATGGAGGTTATCAAAACTTCATAGTGTAGTTATCAAAATTTAACACAAGGGTTACCAAAATTTCATAAAAAGGTTATCAAAGTTTTTTAGGGAGATTAACAAAATTTCATACAAAGGTTATCGAAATTTTTTAGTGTGGTTATCAAAATTTTATAAGGAGGTTAACAAAATTTCATAGGGAGGTTTTGGAAATTTTATAGAGAGATTATCAAAATTACATAAAGAGGATATTACAGTTTCATTCTCATAGGGAGGTTGTCAAAATTTCATGGTATGGTTATTAAAATTTTCATAGTGCGCTTACCAATTTTATAGTGTGATTATCTTTCATAAGGAGATTATCAAGATTTCATAATGTGGTTATCAAAATTTCGGTGTGGTTATCAAAATTTCATAAGGAGGTAATTGAAATTTCATAATGAGCTTATCATATTTTCACGATATGGTTATCAATATTTCTACATTGTAGCATGAAAACATCTACTAAAATGACATAAAAATATATTGAAAAATTAGTACAGATTAGGTTTCCCTTCAGTACACTTGATAGAGTTTATTAGAAAGTGGACTCGCCAAATAAGGCTTTCTAAAAAGGCAAAACCCTCAACTTCCCGATTTAACACGTTATTCTTTGGATAATGCTCATTCCAAATACATTATTTGCAAAATCAACCACAAATGTTGTGTTTCAAAGTGAGTAAACTCATTGGAAAGTGGGCTTGCCAAAAGAAGGGAAAAAAACTTTCTTCAAAACCTAAAACTTAAATTTCACGATTTTGCACGTTTTGCGCGGAATGTTGTTCTTGAGAAAATGTTCATTCCAAATGCATTATTTGTGTAACAAATGGTCAGATGTCGTGTTTCAGAGTTAGTAGAGTTAATTGGAAAGTGACTTGCCAAACAAAGCTTTCTTCAAAGCCTAAAACCTCAAATTCTCAATTTTGTGCATTTGTGCGCGAAACGTTCTTTATTTGAAAATTATTAGAAACTAAAATACCAAAAAAATATAAAATATTAAATTAATTTAAATTTTAAAATAATGACTTTATTGATTTTTTTTGTCAAAATTCTTGAAATATATTTTAAAAAAATATATTTTTAGGGCTTCGGTTTTGACTTAATCAAATCAATCAATTTTTGTTGAGGTTTACTCGAAGGAGAATGGATTGTTGAGTTAAAAGAGTTAGTAATCTATGATCACTTAGAAGAGTGAGTAAGTGATCATATAATTATTTTGATTTTGTTGTTTTTGTGTGATTATCAAAATTTCATAGTGTGGTAATCAAAATTTCAATTGGAGGTTATCCAAATTTCATATGGAGGTTATAAAATTTGGTAGGGAGGTTATCAAAATTTTATAATATGGTTACCAAAATTTCATAGCAAGGTTACCGAATTTTTATAGGATCAAGTTATTAATATTGCATAGCAAGGTTATCAAAATTTCATAATCTGGTTATCAAACTTAAATAAGGTTATCAAAGAGGTTATCAGAATTTTGTAGTGAGGTTATTAGAATTCCATAGTGTAGTTATCAAAATTTCGTGAGGAGGTTACTAAAATTTTTTAGGGAAATTATCAAATTTTCATTGTGGTTATCTTCATAGTGTGCTTACCAAAATTTCATAAGAAGATTATAAAAATCTCAATTTCATAAGAAGTTTAAGAGGGCGTTTTTGGTAACTTTGAGGGATTGGTGGAATTTCGTCTAAGATTTGTGTGGTGGCGTGCAGCGGAAAGGTTGTCGGGATTTGGGTTATTTTAGATCTGGCCTAACGTTGGGGAGGTGGAGGTGGAGGGAGGGAGAGAGAGAGAGTTTTTAATTAAAAAGGAAATATGAATAACTGAAATAATGATAAATATAAATATTTTTATATTAATCTTTGATTTTTTTAACTGAACTACAAAACTTTCTTCAAAGGCCTAAAATTTCAACTTCACAATTTTGTGTATTTGTACGTGAAACGTTCTTTATTTGAAAATGATCAGAATATTTTTTTTTTATTTTGAAAACCAATACTCTTCGAAAATTGGCTCGCCAAACAAAGGTTTCTTTAAAGCCTAAAACCTCAACTCCACGGTTTTGCGAACAAATACAACTCTTAAATGTCGTGTCTAGAACTAAGTAAAGCTTATTGAAAACTAGGCTCATCAAATAAAGTTTTTTTAAGAAGACAAAATAAAAGACAAAAACATTAACTTCACGATTTTCTACGTTTCCACATAAAACATTGTTCTTGAGAAAACGTTCATTCTAAATTCATTTATTTAAAATAATAATCAAATTAAATGTCGTATCTTGTAATAATTTAACAAACAATATAATGAATGGTTTTAAATTTGTTGATACATATATAACTTTTTTCATAACCGTTATAGTTTTTTAGTAATTAATAAGTATTGTAAATTTGATAAGCTCATTTTTTGATTAAATTATTACCAAAATTACTTATCTTTAGATGTTATTGGATTTGTTGGTGTGAAACATTTTTGATAACTACATAGCTTTTTTAATAACTGTGTTATAAATTTGATAGCATTCATTGTTGATGAAATTGTTAACTAATGAAAATTCATTAAATTTGTTGGTTCACATGTTAATGAAAAGTCATTAAATTTAATAACTTCTATTATTGATAAAATGGTTAAAAAAATTTACTTATAACGAAAATTTGATGAGTTAATTCTCAATAATTTTTAGGAATTTAGATAAATTTAATCTTTTAAAATTAATAAAAAATTAAATTACACAACATGTGACTTACAATTAATTTCCACTAAACTTCAATCCCACGTGTGAAATACATGGCTCAGTACTAGTAAAATCTAAGTATATCTAAAGGAAATTTAATTTGCAATTTTGGCCAAGACATGCCTACGGTACTCCGCCCATGCCCCAATGGTTAAAGTCTGGAAATAGGTCTCAAGTTTGAATCTTAAGGATGGAGGTGGAGAAAGGTTATGGGGTACGAGATGACAACCTTTTCCTGTGTAACTCATTTCAATATCAATTTCATGAGTAGTTAAAAAATGTAATTACGTGTGGTCGAGAAGGAATGAGAAAGTTAACCTGGACAAGATCTCCAATGTTGGCTACAAATGTGTTGGGAATGTGATTTATATTGATCCATTTGCCTTCGTGTTCGACCTGAAGTCCCCCAATTCCATTTTGTATTAAGAGTGTCAAAAGAGCATGGTCTGAATGAGCGGGCAAGCCTATTGCCAACTCTGGCTGTGGACATGGTGGATAGCAGTTGGCAACCATGCGTTGAACTCCATTGTCTAAATTGAATACTTTGTCAATGTAATCCTCTTCCAGCCCCAAACTGTCACATATTCCTCTTACTATTTCTCTTGCTACATATCGAGCTCCTTTGCAGTATTCCAAAGCACATTCACTGTATCCCAAAACATTTAGATCAAAATTCTCTTACCCAAATTGCTTCTTTTCAACAATTTTAAATAAGCATTAAAATAACAAAAAAATAAATTTAGCATCAAAAAAAGGGAAATAACAAACAATCCTGGCTAACCATAAATAAGTAATGGGTAAGACTAAGACTAGTCGAGTAATAAAAGGAATATATACCGGAAGCCAGGTGGCTTGTTGGGTGAATTAAATTTTGGATGAACAAAAATTTTGAGAAAATCCCTCCAGAACATAACTTTGTCAGCTGGACCACTACTGGTGCCAAATCTGATAGGATCCACCACAGTTTGTCCTTCATATTCTTTCTTCTCTTCCTCTGACAGCTCGAAAAATGCTCTAGACGCCTCAATCATTCCATTCATCGTGCTCTCAGCCACCCCATGATTAGTAACCTAAATCATACATATAATAAATATGGTCAAAGCTTTTTAAAACTAAAAAAGCAAAACCAAAACAAAAATCTATAATGTACTTACGACGAAGAAACCCCAGTCCTCACAGGCTTTTCCCAATTCTTGGATGGCTTTAGAGCGTTCTTCAGGATTAGTGGAAGTGAGAAGAGTGAAATCAATGGTGGGGATGGACTCTGTTGCGTCTGAAACTGCTTCTTCATTCACTATATTGGGTTTTGATTGGATACTGTAAGTGGTAGGGATGGAAGCAGAGCTTTTGAGGGAGTCAGCCAGAGCTTTCACACTTGTTATCGTGGGAGCCATGGAAGCAGAGCTTGTGAGGGAGCGGGAAATTTTTCTGCCTTTTGAACTTAAACTTTGTTCGATTTGACGACACACTCCCATCATAGTATAACTCCCTTATATATATTTAAAAAAAAAAAACAAAGTGTCCACGGATTAATTATCTCAATCCATGCATCACAATTTTTTTTTAATTTTTTTTTTAGGTTTCAACTTCAAAACGGAACACCTTAAGTAACTATGGGTAAAAATTTATTCAACCCGATTATATCAACTATGGAAAAAAATGTCATCCTCAATGAAGATATAAGTGTTATGAAATGATGGACATATCACATCAATCTACAAGATTTATCCTGTAGAAGCACTTATCACACCAATCTACATGATTTATCTTATAGAATATCTTAATAGATTTGAAGAGATACAAAGAGAATATTATCAACAAAAGATATCATCAGAAGATTTCAACCGAAAATTACTTGGAAGTTATTTAAATATTTAATAGATATTATTTGATTATATAATCTAGATTTGATTTAGATTTTATCTCTTCAGATGATCTTATCCGTTGTAGCTTTCAGCTATAAATAGACTACCTCTGCTCAGTTGTAAACACACCTCATTTCTGTATTCCATTCTCTCTCAAGTAATAAGAAATTCTCTCTCATTTTCTCTCTATTGTTCTTCGCATTTTTTTTAACGAAAGCTCTGGCACACAACGCGAAGCTTCGATCTTCTGTTTAGGTTTGATCTTCTAATCTTAAGTTTTTATTTTTAAAGTTGTTTATATTGTTATCATTTTATTCTTATAGTAAATAACATTGAAAATTCTTTTTGACACCAGAAGTTGTCATTTTGGTAAATTAAAATTACTGCTGACACTAGAAGTTGTCACATTGGTAAATTAAAATTACCTTTGACACCAGAATTTGTCACTTTGGTAAATTAAAATTACATTTGACACCAGAAGTGTTAGTCCAGTAAATTATAATTATTGCTGACACCAAGTTGTCACCTTGAATTACCACAGTTAATTTATTTTTGACATCAGAAGCTGTCATAATTAACATTACTTATTTAATACGGTAAATCATCTTCTGACACCAGAAGTTGTTATACTAAGATTAGGATTATTATAAAATTTTTGCCTAATTGCAAATAATATTTTGGCACCCGAAGTTGTCATAGGCTATTCCTGATATATAGATAAATAACATTGATTAGACACCTGAAGTTGTCATACTAGACCCTTGTGCTATCAATTACATGCCTACGAAAATTCTGTCTAAGGAGTGTGGATTTTAAGTGGGATCGTTTGTGACCCCTCCATTCTTTCCGGGAATTTACCTGGCGTAATTAGATAGAAATTTTTATGCCATTTGACACCCGAAGTTGTCAATATAAGTGCAAATGAAAAATATTAAGAAAAAACATATTATATTGTTGCTTGATAGTGCTACAACACATATGATGTTACGTAGCAAAGACTTATTCTCAAGTATAACATTGTGTAAAGAAATGTTCATACCATGTCTGGTCATGGAAAGATTATGCATGGCTACGAGAATACCATAATTATTTTTCCAAATGGCACTTCTTTGCATCTTGAAGATGCATTATTAATCAGTAGGCTGAGGAAGAATCTACTTAGCTAAAAATGTACATCGTAATAGGTAACATCTTGAGACAACAACTGAAATAATTATCATTTGTCTAAGTCTAGTGTAAGGATAAACATATTTCCCTATTGGTATAATGAGTTTTAGGTGTTTTATCTATTTTACCCTTCATACTTTGCATTAAAAAATTTACACATTTACTTTGATAAAAAAAAAATCTACACATTTTCAACATAAAAGACGAAATCATCATACTCAATCAAACAAAAAAAAATGGTGGTTTCTTCATCAATTTCTCTAGTCTTGGGAATTTGAGCGACCCATCCACATAAGCACAAGAATCTTTCTCGCGCAAATCATTCTTCATCGCATAAGCCCCATAACAAGTTATTTCCAGATGCTTTTTTTGGAAGAGCTGGCTTTGTCTTTACCTTAGCAAATCCCTCAGCGGCTCTCGTTTGGGTGCCGTAACAAATGGTGACTTTAGTTTTGCTGGCAGCAATAACGGCGTCATTCTTGAGTGAAACGGGCTTCGAAGCAACCAAAGGCTTGATGTCACGGCTCCGTTCAAAACCTGATTTTTTCCAGAATAACAAACCAGGAAGCCCAGAATTCCCCTCTAGGTTGTAATGGGGCATCTGATAAATTGTTATCGCCTAAACTTATGAAGTTCTGGATGCGAAAAAAACTTAAGAAGTTCTTCTTATCAATTGAAAGATCAGTGGAAATTGGATTTGTATTCGTGGGATGGGAACATATTTTTTTCTTTTGTTTAAAATTGTTGATATTCTTTAATTTTTCTTAAATTTTAAAAAGGTTGAAATAGGTAAAACACATAAAACTCATTACACCTAGAGGGAAATATGTTTAGCCTTACACTATACCTAGACAAATGGTAGTTTATTACACTTTATGGTTAATTTTAACCTATCAATACACCTAATGATAATTCCCCCAATAAATAAAGATTTTCTAAGTATCACCTTAAGATGGGCCAGAAGACCATCCATGAAAGGCTCGAAGCCTATATTATAGGGTTGAATGTTTTTCCCACAAAAGTGTTACTATTATGCCTTGAAAATTGAACTATGATATGTTCAGACTTTGGTATGATTACCTTAGTCATTGAAATAATTCCAATGGGTTATCATAGAGGCCAAGTACTATGGACCATGATAGAGGTCATAAGCATGCTTACAAAATTATTATGAGCCCCTATAGAGGCCTTGAGCATACAAATTATTTAACAAACTCGTATGAGAGGTGATGAATAGATGCTCGCTACTTAGGTATGATACCTAATGCCATGTATGAATTGGTATTACGGGGCATTACTGGGAAATCAGTCCATTTTAAATTGAAATTCTTATATCACACAAGTGCGTTATATTCATGGACGGCTCATTATGTTGCTTTTGAGAGCATGGCCATAATTATGAATATATGTTGCTTAAGGTGTATTGATGAGACCAAAATAGTTCATACAAATTGCTATCTTTTAAGTGTTATTTGGTCTCATATGTCTCTATTATAAGCATTATTATGTTGTTTTGCTTTTGTAGGTTGATTTTGGAAGAAATGTGCATTATGGACGAATTAGGAGCTAAATGGTGCAATTTTGGAGCTAATTGAAGATCAAAGGACTTAGAGGATGGATTTGATGGTTCCTAGCCTATGGAGGAGAATATTTTGAGCTCAAGACTATACATGGTTCCCCACATGACTTGATTTCACTTTGATGAGTCATGAATCTTCACATGAAGCTTGGTGAAGATGCATTTGCCACATGGACGAGATGACATGGAAAGATAGAGAAGAATGAAGACATATGGTTAACCACATACGCTTTGTGGTTGCATATATGCCTATGATAGGAATATTGGGATTATGCACTACATGAAGACTTTGCACTTGGATCAAACCTTGTGTAAGGAGTTTCAAGGAGCCCAAGTCGACCCAAGGAGGAAGAAATTAGGAGGTCTTGACAACCCTAGCCGTCAACCTCTATATATACATTCTTTTCTCTATAGTTTTCATATAGATGTTAGGTTGGAGATACAATAGAAGGCAAAGGCTGAAAGACTCTTTCTATTCCCTTTATTATGGATTTGCTCACTCAAGTTATGAGTGAGTAGTTTTCTTATTTCTCATGATGTAAGTTACATTGATCTCTTGACTATATTATGGTGAGACTATTTATGGGTTAGTATTGAATCAATTTGAGTTTATATATCTTATTCTTATTTTAATCATATAGAAAAATATGATTCATGGCCAGTTGATTGTTTATCTATATGAAGTTTGCTTTCTATTACATCTTTATGATTTCTTAGATCGATGCACAAGTAAATTGATGATACTTACTGAGGATTTGATTTGCTTAGATTTATAACTATGACATGATTAGTAATAGCTTTCTGTGTAGCTAATCTTGTAGCCTAGTATGCCATCTGATTGATCTTTATGCTCATTCCTTATGGAATGGTAAGGCTATCAACATTAGAAAGTGCAGAACATGAAGTTGTATGCTTCGGATGAATGCATGGTTGTACTTTGGGAATTGTGTATTCAGCTATATATTGATTTGATATGAATGTATGGCATGAACAGTTGCAATTCAACCGAGATGCTTTCTAGCCGAATTGATTGTGTATGTGGAATGAATTGGATGATTGAATAGTCTATGATCCATGAGTTAAGAGTGATTGTGCTTATATCATGATAAAACTTTCTTAATATTGTTATTTCGATTCCTCTACATTGCTCTTAGTTAGTTTACTTCATTTGCTTGCTTGATTACAATTTGTTTCTACAATCCTCACCCTTGGAAGATTACTAAAGAAAAGGACTAGTTACCTCCTCGTGGGATTCGACCCTTGCTTACCACTTTGCTTGAGTTTGTGAGGATAAATAAACGTGATACTTTTTTATGATGACCAAGGAGGGCATCATGTATGCTCATTGAGAAATTCTAAGGTACACAATCTGATTGGTGTATGACACAGTCGAAAAATAGATAAAGTGAAAAGGCTAAAAGCCCGTGAATTGACTCGAGATTGTGCAAATTTTGGTTGTACGATTAAATATTTTGTTGATATTTATTTGGTCTCCCTGAAGGAGAAATATATGTTGTGCTCCACGCCATTGAAAATAATCTAAATTTAGATGACATTGAAAATCATTGCCCTTTTAGTAATAGAATTTTCTCCCCTTCAAATTAGTCCTAGGCCATGAGCTGGACATTTCACATGTTTACACCCTTGTTTGCACTGTTCAAGTGCCCACAACATGACCGCAAATGATTAAAATGGGTCCCCAACGACATATGGACATTTATGATGGGTTTGATTCACCGTTCATTATTAGGTTATTTGAACCATTGACGGGTGATTTATTTACCGCAAGATTCGTGAATTATCTTGAGACCATGTTCCCATTACTTGAGGCTTCCAAAGATGGATAGAATGAAAACTTTGTCTTTTCTCATAGAAAAAAGACCACCTCATTAAGACCTAATAATACATGAATGTGAAAGGCCCAAAATTTGATCCATTTGCAAGTTATTGCAATCAATTTGCCCAATATATTTCATCATAGTGTTAAAATTACAAATTTTAAAGCTATGAATGTTCTAGCTAAGATACATGTTCCTGAAGAGCATGATGGATCAAAGTGACCATGCTTGGAGCATGGAAGTCTGATGGGATCAAAATATATAGTTCCTCGAAAAGGAAGGGGAAATATTTAGAATCTACTCCAGAAGAGCATATTGGTCTTAAGTTACCCCTGATTTGGCACAGAATAGAGAGCATGATATTGCATAATATTGCCCCTGAAGAGGCACAAATTCATGAGCAAGCATATTGCCCCTATATTGGCACAAACCCATGAAAAGATCAACGACTCCAGGAATACTAGAATTTTCCATTATAATGATTGGAATGAGATAATCATTGACAATGCGTTCACTCTCTAAATCGCTTTATAAACGAAGATAATGAACCTCGGTTTATAACCAAATGTCATCAAAGGTAATATTGGCTTAAATGAGAGGAAACAATCAAGGTTGAGTTTGCTTCCCTTGCCAAAGAATGATGTCTTTGGACTCAAACCCGTTGGATTTAATTGGGTATTTTTTTGGAAAGAAAATGAGAAAATAAGGTTGTGAGGTATAAAACCCGACCTTTAGCCCAAGGGTTCACTTAGAGAACTAGGGTTGATTATAATGTATTCACTTGTGATGAATACAATTTCATTTCCTTAGGAAATTGAAAACATGTTATATGAACATTGTGATGACATACTTATGGTTCAAAGGATATAATATGCCTAAAGCATACACTTTCGATATTTATATGAAAATTCTCGAGGGATTTAAAATGCCTGAAGCATACACTCCCTGCAACTTATTCTCAAAAGTTGCAAAAAATCTTTATATGGGTTGAAACAATCCAATCACATGTGGCATCAACGCTTAACTGTGACTCATTAAGAAAGGGTATAAAAAGATCACATCTATCCATGTGTGTTTATTAAGAAATCGGAAACTGGATTTGCTATAGTAGCAGTTTATGTCGACGATATAAATTTGATTGGAACTCCTGAAGAGTTGTCACAAACTGCTAACTATTTGAAAAATAGTATGAGGATATGGTTAAAATCAAATTATGCCTTCGTCTAGAGCTTGAGCACAAAGCAAATGATATATTTTGAGCACTCATATGGTTATAAGGTCCCTTAATCCCCAAATCGACTCGCTTCGTCTAAACAAATCAATGAGGAGATGTTTGGTCCTGAAGTACCATACCTCAATGTGATTTGGGGGATAATGTATTTGACACAATGCGTGAGACCTGATATTGCATTTGCGGTAAATCTGTTGGCATATTGTATTCTTGAGCCAACACGGAGATATTGTTAAGCATATTTTATGTCATCTCCGTTGTACCATAGTTTTGGGGTTATTTTAAGAAAACTACTAATTTTGGTTTAGTAGGATATGCTAATGCGGAGTATCAGTCTGATCTGCATAAAGCTCGCTCTCAAACCGGTTAACTGTTTTGCTAAAACGATACAAACATTTCTTAATGTCCTACTAAGCTAAAAAGCTAGTAGCTATATCTTTCAACCACTCTGAGATTATCTTCCTCTATGAGGCCGGCAGAGAGTCTGTTTAGTTAAGATTTGTTGTAGCACATATCTAAAGGATTGTGGATTGAAACCAGTTATAGATTCTTCCGTTATAATATTGTTGCTTCTATTGCACATGTCAGGGGAGAATTTATTAATGGTGATTAGAGCAAGAACATCTTGCCTAAATTTTCTACTCATAAACTCCAAAAAGTCGACAAGTTGATGTTAAATAGATTCGCTCCGCCAACAATCTTGCAAATTTATTTAGCAAATTGTTGTCAACATCAACATTTAAGAAATTACTTTATGGCTTTGGTATATGTGACAAGCTAGTAAAATGCAAGGTTGAATTCCCCAGAAATGGAAATGTTTTTATACCCCGGAGGTGGATATTTGTTTTAATTCAGGGAGAGCGATTATGAGTTTAAAATGTGTTGCACTATTTTTCCTTTCTGTTCAGTTTTGTCCCACTGGGTTTTCCGAAATAAGGTTTTTAATGAGGCAACAATAGCACATTAAATTAATACTGTCCTGAAGACAAATTAGAGGGACAATGTTAAGTACTCTTTTTCCTTTACGTCTAGATTTTGTCCCACTAGGTTTTTCGGACTTAAGGTTTTTAACGAGACAACACGTATATCATGTCCAATTAAGCCGTTAGAGTGGTGTTCAGTCCAAGGGGGAGTGTTATGAAATGATGGACTTACAACACCACATTATCTATAGGATTTATTCTGTTGAATATCTGAATAGATTTGAAGTGAAAAAGAGAGAATATTACAGAAGATATCATCAGAAGACAGAACCAATTATTAACAGAACCAAACTAATTTTTTTCCAAAATGGTTAATTTTTCCATTTTTAACAAGTTCAGGCGTAAAATTGGCAATTTTGGAAATTTAATGACTAATTAATTTGTCTCCATTTTACAAGTTCAGAGAACAAAATGTCTAATAAAACGCCTTAAAATTGGAATCAAAGGACTTAATTGTCTTAACTGAAAGTTCAAATACTATCATTTGGTCAATTCGGTAATAATTTGAGGGCATTTTGTTAAGTAAACCATAAAATAGCTCATAATAAAATATTAACTCTAATCAATAAAGTAATTATACTATTAATGTAGATTTTAGTTTAATTGCAACACTTATAGTCAGTGTTATTAAATCCAGATTGGCCAGGTCGATCGGATTGGTTCAATCGGCACCCGAACAGTGTGTTTTGATTGAGGTATTTAGAGGGGACGGGACAGGATGTGACGAGACGGGAAGTTTTATTGGTTAATGATCCATGTTTGGATTGGAAATTAGATTTGTTCCATGGGTTTCAGAGGATCAATTTTGGTTCTTCATGATATATAAGTCCCCCTTTTTTGGTACTTCAAATTTGAGTACCAAACCTTTTATTAATAAAATGCTAGATGATCCCGTCCAATCTATTCCCTTTTATATTTTAAACTATTCAAACAAGGATTGGTCCTTCACTTCCTTTGCTTTCCTTTAAAATAACCCTTCTTTCCCATCATTTCCTGTCCTTTACTAATCCTTCAAAAAATTTATCCAAACACACTGGCTTCGCCAGTCCGAAGAACCCCCTTAGCCCATTGGGTGATAGACCCGGTCAAAACCTGGGGCTAGTTAACCCAAAAAATCTGGAAAAACCCGAGGGAAAAAACCCTCAAAATTGTCCAATTTTTCTTCAATTTTTCTCACGCCACTACTCATGATATTTCTCTAATATCCATATCTGCTTTGACTGCTTGTCATTCCAACAAATCCCTGTCACATCCACTCCCAAAACTTCCAATTTGGTTTTCTTAGCTGAGAAAGAGAGAGGGAAGTAGAAGAGCCATAAAAGAAAATGACGAATCTAAAGAAGAAAGAAGAAGAAGATGGTTAAACGATGAATAGAGAGAGGGAGAATTGAAAGTATACAGAAAAACCATGCTAAATATGAAGAAAGAGAGGATATGGCTTCCTTTAATCAATTTTATCAATTTTGTCTCTTTGTTATAGAATTATGGACTCTACACCACACTAAGCTCAACTATATTAAGCTCATTTGGTTAAAAAGAGAATCAAGCATTAATGAGAAAATCAATGAAGATTACAAGGATATTATCTGGAAGGTTCCTTGGAGCATCCTACACCGTTGGATTTTACTTTGCTTGCAAGTAAAGCAGATTAGTATTAAATGTACTGGGATTTACTCCACTATATAAAGGGAGTCCCCTAAGATATTTTACATACACTTTAGAATTTTGTATTCTCTACTCTCTAGAATAATAGAAATTCTCTCTATTGTTCTTGGTGTTCTTCATTAGTTTTATAACACGTTATCAGTACGAGAAAGCTTTGAAAAAATTCGTTACATTTTCCATCATAATTTTTTCTCATCTGCCACACCATTAGATTTGGAATATCTTAGAGAGTAACATATCAAAAATTCAGCCTATTCCGATATCGTATAAGATCACACCTTCCGGTTAAAGTTTTAGAATTGACCCGAGATCTGAAATTTCTCGATCTTCAATTTTTCTCACCTTCCTTACCACTGGATTCTACTCATCGATAGCTTTCCAACGCCACCAGAATCACTTAAATTGGAGGTCGGACGCGCCTTCAGCTCGCGGTCAAAGTTTCTCACGCGTTGCCTCTATTTTTCTGCACAAGTCAATCCAATCAGTTCGACCAGTGACTCGGTTCAGGCCAGAATATTCATTTGACCGGTTCTATTGATTTCATCCCGGTTTTTAGCACTATGAATCCGGTTCCTAAGGTTTTTCCGTGCCCTCTATTCAAAAATTAGGTCGAAATTATCTAATTCTATCTCTAATTATATGTTTATGTTATATCATTCATTATTTGAGATTTGTGGCATGAAATTTTTATTACTAACTAATAAATTGACAAGCTCCTATGGAGACAAATATGACAAAGTTTTGTCGCAGATAAACCTCCTTGGTTTGGTGAGGAGTTGATACACATATTTCTAAACTCTCTCAATAAGAGTGTGGGCACTATTCAAAGATATGTGTTTTTATATATTGAGATTTCTTTCGAATTATTATTAACGCTAATATATATTGACACCAGAAGTTATCACAATTTATTCTACTCTCCAAATGACACCAGAAATTGTCATGATTTTGCAATTGACAATAGAAGTTGTCATGATTTTGCAATTGACACCATAATTTGTCAAGATTTTGCAATTAACACCATAAGTTGTCATGATTTTTTGCAATTGACACCATAAGTTGTCATGATTTTGCAATTGACACTTATAGATGTCATGATTTTGCAATGGACACCAGAAGTTGTCATGATCTTGCAATTGACACATGTTGTCATGATCTTGCAATTGACACAAGAAGTTGTCATATACACTATTAATTTGTTATTGACACCTGAAGTTGTCATAACAATTTTTGATTCATTTTTCTATAAATTTTGACACCTGAAGTTGTCATTGTGCTTTAATTACATGTCTAGGCAAATTCTGTCTAAGGAGTTGGATTTTAAGTGAGACCATTTGTGACTCCTCCATCTTTCTTGGGAATTTACCTAGTGTAATTTTTAGTACGCTTGTTTACTCTATATTTGAGACAACATCTTGTTGATAAAATATTCAGTTGACACCTGAAGTTGTCAACATAAGTGCAAATGGGAAATATTGAGAAAAAGGAAAAAGCATGTTTGCTTGATAGTGCTACGATACATACCATTTTACGTAGCAAATACTTTTTCTCAAATGTGACATTCTGCAAGCAAATGTCAATACCATATTTGGTCCTGCCAATATAACAGATGACTTTGTATATGCCATATGCCATACATAGTTGTTTTATGGCACTGTTTTAAATCAATGAGGAAGTTGCTTAGTTGTACACCGTAATGGGTAAGACAACAACTGAAATAAATAAAGATTTTCTAAAGTATCACTTTAAGATGGGTCAGAAGACCATCTATGAAAGGCTAGAAGCCTATATTACTGGGTTGAATGTATTTCTCCAAAAGAGTTACTATTATGACTTGAAACTTGAACCCTGATGTGTTCAAACTTTGGCATGATTGCCTCGGTCATTCAGGCACGATGATGATATAAATAATCATCAAGAATATAAGTAGACATTCTTTGAAAGACACAAAAGTCTTGTTCTCCAAAGATTACACTTGTAAATCTTGTTATTTCTCAAGTACAAAATTATTGCCAATTACCGATAGAGTTTTGACACCTGAAGTTGTCATAATAACATTGATTCCGGAATCATCTATTTTATAGATAATGGTGAATGGCAATGACTTTTTGTCTTGATATTGAGATGCATCTCTGCAAGGCCTTGCTAGTAATGAAAAGTGAGATGCTAATTACATGAGTAATTTTATATGGGCTATTATTGAAGCCATCATTATGGGCCGTTATAGAAGCTAGTATCATGGGCCATTATAAAGGCCATGAGCATATTGGAAATAATTATTATGGGCCATTATAGAGGTCATGACCATACCTATTATGCCCCTGTTGAGGCTTTGAGCATATACATATTATTCTCATGAGAATGAAAGTTTATCTATAGATAATGCTTTATGAATCTTAAATGGCCAGAAGCCTATGGAATGACTGAACACAGGGGTCGTACTAGTCGTACGAATTAACATTTGGTTGATATTTATTTGGTCTCCCTGAAAGAGAAATTATATATGCGTGTAGAGCTCCACGCCATTGAAAAACAATGCCCTTTCAGTCATAGAATTTCCCCCTTCAATTAGTCCTAGGCCATGAGCCGGACATTTCACATGTTTGCACCATTGTTTTCGCTATTCAAGTGCCTGTAGCATTGTTGCAAATGATTAATATGGGTCCCCAATGACGTATGGGCATTTATGTTGGGTAAGATTCACTATCCATTATTAGGTCATTTGTACAATTGACGGGTGATTTATTTAGCGCAACATTCGCGGATTATCATAAGACTGTGTTCCAATTGCTTGGGAAACCAAAGGCTTCGAAAGATGGATAGCATGAAAACCTGAAGTTTTCTCATAGAAAAGAGACTGTCTCATTAAGACCCAAAAATACATGAATGTGAAAGGTGCAAAATTTGATCAATTTGCAAGTTATTGCAATCAATTTACCCAATATATTTCATCAAACTACTAAAATTACAATTTTTAAGCTGTGAATATTCCAGCTAAGATAGATGTTCCTGAAGAACATGATGGATCAAAGTGACCATGCCTAAAGCATGGAAGACTGGTGGGATCAAATGTATAGTTCCTCGAAAAATAAGGGGGAGGAATTTAGAATCTGCTCCAGATGAGCATGTTGGTCATTCTCGAGGAAACCAAGTTGCCCTGATATGGCACAGTATAAAGAGAGCAAAATATTGAATAATATTGCCCCTGAAGAGGCACAATTCATGAGCAAATTGCCCCTGTAGTGGCACAAACCCATGAAAAGATCACCGACCCTAGGAATAATAGATTTTCCATTATAATGAGATAATCATCGATGATGCATTCACTCTCTAAATCGCTCATGAAATTTAATCGATGATAATGAACCTCAATTTATAACCGAATGTCATCAAAGGCAATATTGGCATATATGAGAGGGAGCAATCAAGGTTAAATTGACTTCCCTGCCAAAGAATAATGTCTTTGGACTTAAACCCGTTTGATTCAAATGTGTATTTGTTTGGAAATGAAATGAGCAAAATAAGGTCGTGAGGTATAAAACCCGATCTGTAGCCCAAGGTTTCACTTAGAGAACTGGGGTGATTGTAAATTTTTCACTTGTGATGAATACAAATTCCTTTCCTTATAAAATAGGAAACATATGAACATTGTGATGACATACTCATGGATATAATATTCATGAAGCATACATTCCGGTATTTATATTCCCGAGGGATTTAAAATGCCTGAAGCATACACTCCCTGCAACCTATTCTCAAAAGTTGCAAAAGATCTTTATACGAGTTGAAGCAATCTAGCCACATGTGGTATCAATGCTTAAGCGTTTACTTGATTAAGGAAGAGTATAATAATATCCCATCTACCCATGTGTGTTTATTAAGAAATCGTAAATTGGATTTGCTATAGTAGCAGTTTATGTCGATGATATAATTTGGAAGTTCTAAAGATTTGTCCCAAACTGCTAACTATTTGAAAAGGAGTTTGAAAATTTGGGTTAAACCAAATTATGCCTTGGTTTAGAGCTTGAGCATAAAGCAAATGATATACCTTGGGCACCCCTATGGTTATAAGGTCCATTGATCCCCAAATGGACATGTTTCGTCCTAAACAAACCGATGAAGATATGTTTGGTCCTGAAGTACCATACCTCAATGCTATCGAGGGGACTAATGTATTTGAGACAATACATGCGACCTAAAATCGCATTTGCGAAAAATTTGTTGGCATATTTCAATTATCAGCCAACTCGGAGATTTTGTTAAGCATATTTTATGTCATCTCCGTTGTACCATAGTTTTGGGGTTATTTTAAGAAAAGTACTAACTTTGGTTTAGTAGGATTTGCTAATGCGGAGTATCAGTTTGATCCGTATAGAGCTCGCTCTCAAACCGGTTACCAGTTATGCTATAACGACACAATTATTCTTGGTGTTCTATTGAGCAAAAGCTAGTAGTTATATCTTCCAACCACTCTGAGATTATCTCCCTCTGTGAGGCCAGAAGAGAGTGTGTTTGGTTATGATTTTGTTATAGCACATATTCAAAGGAATTGTTTATTGAAATCGGTTATAGACTCTCCCATGATAATTTATGATGATAATGTTGCTTGCAATGCATATGTCAGGGAGAATATATTAAGGTGATTAGACCAAGACTGTCTCGCCAAAATTTTATACTCATAAACTCCACAAAAGTCGACAAGTTGGTGTTATATAGATTCGCTCCACAAATAGTCTTGCACATCTATTTACCAAAATTGTTGCCAGCATCAACATTTGAGAAATCATTTTATGGCATTGGTATATGGCGAGCTAGTAAGATGCAAGATTGAATTCCCCAGAAGTGGAAATGTTTAGTTACCCCGGAAGTGGTTGTTTATTTTATATTAAGGGGGAGCGATTATGAGATTAAAGTGCGTTGCACTCTTTATCCGACAGGGTTTTCCGACTTAAGGTTTTTAATGAGAGAACAATAGCACATTTAGATGTAATTGTCCTGAATACATTTACATGGACTTAAGTTGCTCTAGCACTCTTTTTCCCTTCTGTTCGATTTTTCCCCCTGAGTTTACCGACTCAATGTTTTTAATGAGGCAATAAGAGCACATATTATATTTGTCCAGAAGACAAATTGAATGGACTTAATATGTTGTACTCTTTTTCCCTTTTGTCTGGTTTTGTCCCATTGGATTTTCCAGCTTAAGATTTTTAACGAGGCACTAGCTACATGTCCAAACGGGTTGTTATAGTGGTGTTATGTCCAAGGGGGAGTGTTATGGAATTATGGACTCCACACCACACTAAGCCCAACTATATTAAGTACATTTGGTTTAAGAGAGAATCAACGAAGATTACAAGGAGATTATCTGGAAGGTTCCTTGAAGCATCCTACACCTTTGGATTTTACTTTGCTTGCAAGTAAGACAGATTAGCATTAAATGTACAGGGATTTACTCCACTATATAATGGAGTCCCTTAAGCTATTTTACATACACTTTAGAATTCTTTATTCTCTACTCTCTGAAATAATAGAAATTCTCTCTCTTTCTCTCTATTGTTCTTGGTGTTCTTCATTAGTTTTATAACAGTTATATATATATATATATATATATATATATATTACTCTTTTTGGGGAGTTAATGGGACCATTAATGAGTTATTTTTATGAGATAATAATCCTTCAAAATACATAGTAGTAAAAATATATTGTCTATAATGTTAGCTCTTAGGTTTTAGTTTATATCTTGACTCCTTATGTGGGAGTTAATGGGACCATTAATGACTTGTTTTAGTAGTGAGATAATAATCCTTCAAAATATATATATATATATATTCTACCTATTATTTTTGTAACCACGTGAAATTATTAAACGCTCATTCTAACTTTTAACCTGTTGCGACCTTATCGCCCCGTTTTAGTCTTTTCTCACATGGCTAATTACTAAAAAATCCTACTAATCCTAAGAGGGTTGTTTACAATTCATTGGCTTTGTATGTAATTTTAGAATTAGAATGCAATTAATAGTTTTCCCACCATTTTTTCCTTGCATTAATGTTTTAGACTTAAATACACGGTTTTAATGTTTTCCCTTGCCATTATTGTGCATTCATGATGATAGGCCCTTCGTATTCCGGAAGAAATTTGAACCGGTGAAAGGCAATGGAAAATTAAAATTAAAACCAAAGGGTCTGTCATCATGAGTGCACAATAATGGCTAGGGAAAACATTAAAACCGGGAACTTAAGCCTAAAACATTAATGCAAGAGAAAAAAATGGTGGGAAAACTATTAATTGCATTCTAATTCTATAATTACATACAAAGCCAATGATTTGTAAACACCCTCTTAGGATTAGTAGGATTTTTTAGTAATTAGTTATGTGAGAAAAGACTAAATAATAGTAGCAAGCAACTGAGGTAGTGAAGGAAAGCAAGCCACATCTCGAAGCTTTATGTTTTCAATTTCAGTTTTTATGTTATTTACTTTTTAAATTATAGTAAATGTTTATGGATTTTGTCTTTTCAATTTAAGCATATGTAACTTTGAAGCGGTTTTTTTAGCAAAAATGTCTATGCCTTTGCAACAATATACTTACTAGAATGATTCAACAGAATCAAGTTCATCCTAAGACTTCCTCTTTACATTTTACTCAATGTAGAGCATAGCTCATATCAATCAATTTATTGCATTAAATATTTGCTACTCAACTTTTCCTTTACATTACAAAACTTTTGCTACTCCTTAACAACACCAAACTACACCAAACTAAAGACAATTCATATAAAAGCAACATTTAACAATTCAAATTTCAAAATGCTTGATGCGCCAGCGTGAGTTATCCCTCTCGTACATATTAAAAATATGCTCTTAGGTTTTAGTGTACTTGAATTTTTTTTTTTTTAAAAAAAGAGGCTATAAGTACTCACGATTTGCACTCAAGAATAGCACTTGGTACAAATATAAGGGATATTTAGGTGTTTGGATACAATAATATAATTTTTAGTTGTTTGGAGACATGCAAATTTAAGATAAAAAAGTGTAAGTGTCATTTTTGAGTGCAAATCATGAGTACTTGTAGCTTTCCCAAAAAAAAAAGTTTTAGTGTACTTAATTCTCATATTCAACTTCCATACATAATTTTGGTTTTACTTTTACTCTTCTTATTTCTAAGACTAAATAACCCTTTTGCCCCTTGAACTTTGCAAATTTAGGACACTTCGCCCCCTAAACTTATAATTGTGCACATTGCCTCTCTAATTTTCAAAATCAGGCCAAATCCCCCCTGGACGTGACAGACGTTACTCACGTGCCGTCACGTGACTAATGATTTTGTCACCCCCGGTTAACTGCTTCCATAGACTTTTCCGGTTGACGTGGAAGATCCATGTCAGCTAAATGTGGGCCCCATTGGTGGTGGTAGAAACAGCCCACCCAAAAAAAAAGGAAAAACAAAATGTAAAAAGGAAAAGGAAATTAAAGCCTAATATCCACCCAATTTTTTTTTTTAAAAAAACCCAAAATTCCCAAAATTAAAATATGGGTTTTTCTTTCTCTTTTCTTCTTCAACCTCTCAACTCTTCTAAGACCTAGCCGTCGCCATGCTTAACTTCTTCCTTCAATAGCCCCCGTTGCCGCCCTTTTTTTATTTTTTCTCTTTTTTTTTCTTCCTTTTTCTTTTCTTCACTTCTTCTTCTCCGACAACCTTAAGCCCTTGACTGCCAAACTTCTGCCTTCTGTTTCGACGCCGTTCAACAGAAGTAATGGCCTGAGACCTTCGATTTTCTGGTTAAAGTAAAGGCCATGGCTTCCCTGTTCAGGCCATTTTTGCTCTTGTCATCTTTTTTGATCCTGTTCACATTGACATCTTCATTATCAGATTTTGAAGCCCTGTTAAAGTTCAAGAAATCACTTACAAATGCTGCTGATCTCGATTCTTGGGTGCCAAGCTGAGCCCCTTGCAATAATAATTGGAATGGAGTGCTCTGTTCTAAACAAGTTGTCAATGTTTTGCCTCTTGAAGGAATGGGAGTATCTAGAAAAATGGATGTCGACGCTTTGGTTGAGTTGAAAAATTTGCGTTCTGAACAATTCTTTTACGGGAATCCTTCCTGAAATCAATCGTTTGGGTTCGTTGAGGGCTTTGTATTTGTCAAGGAATCAGTTTTCGGGTGAAATCCCAGCAGAGTTTTTTGCCAAATTATTTTTGAAGAAAGTTTGGTTATCTAATAGGAAATTCACAGGCAATATTCCATTTTCAGTGGGTAAATTGCCTAATCTTTTTTAGTTCCTAATTTTCCATTTTTTTATTCCATTATCCAATACAAAATCCGTGATGAACTTTTGTTTAAATACTCTGATTCTGAACTCGTCGAACACCTTAAACTTTCTGAGATTTCAAAGAAAATGGTTTGTAAAGTTGATGGCTTGCTGGGTTTTTGGTTTGTCATTCTCTTGCTTGTTCTTGGTGTTCATAGTTGATTCTTGGAAAATTAGGTGGTTTGATCCATTTTGGACTAGAAAACTAAAAACGGTAAGAACTCCTATTAATTGGGGAATTAGGTGTTCTTGATTTTACTTAATTTCCTTTTTCATTCCGTAAGAAAAAAATCTTTTTCTTTTTCTTTTTTTTTAATTTTTGGGCATGATTTTCTCACTTATGGACGTCCACCTACAGCTGACGTGGAAAATCTCTGTCAGCAGGGACGGATCTTGACATGTAAATTTGGGGAGGCCAATATAAATTCAA